>ML105862.1:26108-39610 GCA_003697995.1 Taxidea taxus jeffersonii | reverse complement strand
GACTGACCCGTTTGGCACGCATTCATAAATTCATGTATGTCATTGCTCCTGATCGCCTACATATGTGTGATGTCTGAATTCTTCCTTTGTACCAGATGGGACATTATACTGGTTCTCTCATTAATTAATGAGTCAAATAAAAATTCTGACATGTGTTCATTTTATATTTGTATAGACTCATGATTTTACCTTAATTTAAAAAAACTATTAATGAACTGGAGCAAATTTTCATGAACACATTCTATAGATCACAAGCTTCCTGGTCTTAAAAACAAGCTTAACAATCTTAATAAGCCCCTAAGGAAGGGTTATGAATGACCGGCATGGGATAAATTAATACATTGTCTCAGTCTGCTGATTAGAAGAAATTGTCAACCTCATTAGAGGGCATGCCCACACAGTCAATGCAGGATGAAAAGTTTGGGGTAGAAAAAAGACCAGTGGAGCAGAAGTATGTCTCCTTGGTTTCCAGCCCGAGCCTCTATGTTCTACCTGTCAGTTCTTGGCTCTGGTTCTTCCAACTTACCCCCTGCAAAAGGTAAAGAACCATAAACTGTCTCAGTAGAATGTGAACTAAAACAGCTAGGTGTCCACTCATTAAACTCTACTGAAGTTGAAGACAGTCTTTTCAGAATGAGGACTGGAATGCATGTAGTCATGAAAATATGCCCCCACCCATGCAATGAATTTGCACACCTCTTTGTAATGGGGTTGGCATTTGCCCCCCATCTCTTACCTCTTAAAGTCATTCTCATGTTCTGCCATTGAACCCATTCTTCCTTATCCTTTCCTTACTGGAAAGAGAGAATGACAGCTCACTAAGCAAGCTGTACAGGCACCTGGGTTCCCCCTTACTGGGAAACTTGGCTTGGTTATGATGCTACCTCCTTGCAAAGCCTTCCCTGGCCTCCTATGGCTGCTTTGATGTTGCCTTGAAGTGGTGTGGCAGCATCCTGAATTATCTCCCTTCTCACAAGATCTCACATTGGAGAGTGTTTTCTTGTCTACTCTTCTGTACCCCAATCCCTCCAGCCCAAGGACCACTTTCCCTCTTTGAGGGCAGGGCCTGCAAACTGTTCACACAGCAGCCAGTCAATGCTCATTCACCATGTGGTGAGCAGTGAAGAGAGGAAATGAATTGTAAGAACAGCCACAGAAGGGTTAAAATCAGTTTTAACTCCATTTCAAGTGGTGTTTTGAAAAAAAATCAGAAAGAGATGAATTCAGGCCATCCCATCTCCAGAGGTTCTCGTGAATATTAGCTAATGAGACAAATGGCTGCTTGGTTTCATTCAGACTCAACCATGGAAAAATCCGAGACTCACTGCTTCCAAGAAAGAGGCTGGTGAGTCAAGAACCTAAGTCCTTATTTGGGATTATAAAAGAAAATACAGTTTTCTTTGAAGCCCCCTAGTTTAGGTGTTCAGACACACACTGAAGTGGAAATTAATCTGTATCTTAGAATTTAATAACATTAGAAAAGCAGTTCCCTTTTCCCCTCTCCTGGCTCCTAGGCTTTTTTCTTTTTGCCTTTTTCTTTCCCCCTTATGAAACATGGCCATTATCATATAAATTTGTTTGGGGAGAACTAATAAAAATGAAAATGACTTAGACGTGGGAAGGCAAGATGGATTCTTTGGAGTAGGCATTATATGGTCACTAGAATATGCATCTGAACACATCAGTCTTTTTTTTATTGACTCCCCATCCTTTATTTCAGAGCCCCTAAGGTGTTTTAGGGGTTTGTGTTTACTTGGAGTTATTTACATCTGCTGCTTATTTACAAGATATACCAGCATGGCAAAGCCATAAAAATTACTCTTATTGACTTTTATTTTTACTTTCTAAAAGATATTTTCTTTATTTGAGAGAGAAAGTGAGAGAGCGAGTGCATGCACACACAGGTGTGTGTGGGGGTGGGGAGGGGCAGAGGGGGAGGGAGAGGGACAAGAAGATTGTGCTGAGTGTAGAGCTTACATGGGTTCCATCCTGCGACCCTGAAATCATGACCTGAGTTGAAACCAAGAGCCGGATGCTCAACCCACTGAGCCACCCAGGTGCCCCTATTAGTGATTTTTAAAAGACGTGTTGATGTGAATAATAAGCAAGAGCTCTAAGACTGTTTTGCAGACTTCTGAACCCAAAATTGGCAAGGATAATGGGACTGGTTACATTGTAAATATGGAAGGAGAAAAGCTAAGCATGTGCTACCAAGCTCTTGCTAACTATGTGTGTGTGTGTGCGTGAATGAACATGTATCTGAGTGTGCATGGGCATATGAATGTGGTGTGTATCTGGCTGTGAGCACGTGGGAGTGTATGAGCATATTAAGTGTCTCACATGCATATACTCACCCACTAGGATACACACTACGTGCCCTCATGAGGCAGCATATATCATGACGGTGTCAGTGCTGATGATAATGGTTTGTATTTCAAGTAGCATTTTAAAAAGCTCGGCTCATGTATTAAGCTGGCCATCCGTAAAGTGTAATTTATAAAGCTCTTAAAAATTTGATAAGGGTCATTGGTAGAAGCTGTTTAAGACCCTAATTTCAGAAGTTTATCTACTATACAAGCTCATTACACTCAGATGGAGGAATGGGGTGCTCTTTAATGTTATCAGACCTTGAGTCGTCAGTGATAGTCTGGGGATCTTGTGCATGTTGGCACCACGTCTTTCATGTCAGGGGTAAAATGTCGCATCTGTAAGTCAGCAACTGCAAAATGGACTCAGAAGATGAGGGGCAGGGTCTCACAGTATCCCTTTGGCTGGACAAATTAGATGAAGTCCTACTGAACATGATCAAAGGCCAGAGAGAGACTTTGTGTTTTTTTTTTTCAACTACTATATCCTTAGGGTAGTGTTGGGGATCCAGAGGACTTGGAAATAAAACATATTGTGAAAAGATGCAAATTTAGAAGGTATTTAAAATACACTGTGCACCTTGCTTTGTACTGGGCATGATATCCCACCTTTGATTTACATCATCTGGTTTAATACTCAGTCTCCCTAGGAAGGAGAAAACTGCCCCCCATCCCCCCACAGCCCCGGAGATTGCATCATTGGCTGAAATAGACACAGCTGGGAAGGATCAGCACTGGAGAGCAGATTCCGTCTCTGTGACTCCCCAATAGTGCTTTTCTGCCCTGCCATCTTGTTCTGTCTGGCTCTCAAGCTCATCCTGGATGGACAGAACTATTATCACGAGAGCTCCAGCAACTTGGGGAGGTAGTGGATGACTTCATGAAAGCCTGTCTTTAGACAGCATTTGGACACCAATGATAGGACCGGGGGACTTCTAAGAGGCGGACTCACTGCCCTAAGACTGAGGGGGCAGCATCCCAGAGGCTCCTTTCTGAAGCCTACTCTTCCACCTCTCAACCATGAGTGCTTAGTAAGGGCTTACCAGGCTTCTTCCCAACCATCTGAAACCCTTTGGTCTCCTTTTCTACCGTTTCTTTTTGACAAATGATATTCATCATGGGATCAAGGTCCATCTCCTCCAGGAAAGAGGTCTGGGTTAAGCCCTCTGAGCTTGGTTTACTTCCCCTTTTATCATTCCCGGGATATCATCATGTACTTGACATTCCCACATTGTGCACGGCAGGCACAACATTAGTTCATTTCATCTCCACAATACTTGTCCATTTCCTCATCACCTATTCATTAAGAATCTACTGTGTTTCAAGAACTGTCCTATGCTAGACAGGCCAGTAATGACATATTTGTTCTCATGGAGTTTATAGGAGAAACAGAGGTCCACCACATAATTCCAGAAATATATAAACACAAGTTGAGGTAAGTGCTTTAAAGGAAAGAAATATGGTGTCATGAAAGGAGATAACAGAGGACTTGCACCCAGATTGGGGGTATCAGGAAAGGGTGCATCGAGGAAGTGAAACCGGAATTGAGCTCTGTGGAGGTCAGTAGAAAGGTCTGGACTGTTAGCTGTTGGCTGAAAAGCTTTCCTTGCTCCTAAGCAGATACATAATGGATGTTTGCTGAAGCAAGGATTCAGCTGCTCTGAGCTTCAGCTGTTGGCTTCGCTGGTTGTAGCATCTTTGCCCTCAAGCTTATACTCCAAACATTCCCTGTGCCCTCACCTCATTTGTCCTCTTCTCTGAGGACAATACCTGTGTGCTTCCCTGGATAAGAATGCAGGTGGATAAGGATGATATTTTGTTAGAAGGAATTTTTTTCTACCTTATGGTATGAGGAGGAAAGGATAATTCACAAAGCATCAGTACATTCAAGGAATTATATCAAATCCCCAAAGCATTGCTTTACACATTTTAAATCAAGTGCCTGGCTTTTAAACTTGGAACATACAATCTCTTGGCAAAAAAAAAAAAAAAAAAAAAGGAAAAAGTATGATTTATCACTTCAATCTTGCAGTCTATGTAATGCAGGCATTTCACTCCTGGGAATGAATAGTCCTGTTTGCCTCAGAGCAGACTGTAAATGTTTGATTCGTGACCAGACAACTTGACTTTTAATGACCTGCAACTGTCCAAAATAAGCACAAAAATTTATGACCACCACACCAGGCAGCTAGACGTCATTCCTTAGTACCCTAATAACATCCTATATTTCTCTGGAATTGTTCCTTTCATCTGCTGACTTCAGAATAATCTTCTGGTATAAAACGGTGGGACTGCCACACAGGGAAGTTGTTCCAGTTTAAAGTCTAGATATCCAAATGACGGTCTCAGGAAGGACACAATAAACAGTATTTATTGCAACATGAATAGATATCACCCTGGTCTTCATCGGCAGAGAGTTGACTGTGGACACTCAGCTGTCCACATTTCTTTGGACAGGCAGACCCCAGCAATGACTCCCAGGCAGGCTCTGACTCTACGGCTGGTTCTATCTCTGAGAGAACAGAGCTTCACTTGGTAAATGCCTTCACCTCCTGCTGCACTGACGCCAGACTGTTCGGGTCTGTTTATAGCTCCAGCCAGTGAGTTCATCATGGCGAGTCCTACTCAACGATGGAGACAACTCAGATTACAAGAGTCTACTTGTCTGAACAGATCCCAGGCGCCAGGATTCAGACCCTGGACTCTGCTCTGGAAAGGCCCAAGAATCACTTGGAAGACGATGGCAAATGGATACTGAAACCAAGCTGACCTTGGGTATGAGCTAGACTCTGGCAGGATACACACAGCGGCTATGGAGTTTTATTGGATGAAGGGCAACCAGGCTGCTGGGCTTGACCTCATGGCACATGGAACCCGGGAAAGGGGGGCTAACTGGAGACTTTTTGGTAGCTCTTTCCTTTTATGGGGCTTTGTGTAAAGTAAAAGAAATGGGAAACCATGCTCAGGCAAGCGGGAAAGGGATCATGCCTGGGAAATGGCACAGTCTGAGGAGAAGTCCAAAGAGCTCCAGGGTGGAGAGGACACCTTCCAGAAGCCATTGGAAAGGAGTGACTAGCAACTGGTAGCCCGGCCTCCATGACAGACAAGTGGAGTCCTCAAAATGGAGGCTAAATCCCTAATGCTCTGGCATTTCAATAGTTTTAGCTCTCTGTTCTCTTCAGAAAAGGAAAGAACTTATCTCTGAGGGAACATCTGACTAGAAAAGCAACCCCCTTCTATCCTGTTCTAGGGTCAAAAAACACCAAACCCCTATGTTTTGGGGTCAATACATGGAGGAAAGAAATAAAGCATTTTCTCTGAGATAGGTCAGTGAACACCACGTTATAAAAATTGCAATAACTGTCAGTTACTGAGTGTTTATAATGACGAGGAACTGTGCCCTCAAAAATACCTCATGGTGAAGGGGTCATTGTTATTCTTTTATAAGTAAGGAAATCAGAGCAATGAAATGTTTATACATTGCTTAAGGTCACACAACAAGCAGCATGTGAACTCAGCATGGACTCCAGCTTCCCTGGATTGCACGAGGGTCCCAAAGCTCACCTTATCCTCCCCTGTGTTTCAGGTACCATGAAGTGGGATGGATCCTGAAACAAAAGCACAGCTCAGGGTGTGCAGCAGGGGGAGCTGCCAGGATAAACAAATGGTTTTAGTTTGATCTTTTAATCTGTGTCAGTTTGGCCATTAGAGACAGTGATTTTGGGGCACCTGGGTGGCTCAGTCAGTTAAGTGGCTGCCTTCAGCTCAGGTCATGATCCCAGGGTCCTGGAATCCCTAATCAGTAGAGAGCCTTCTTCTCCCTCTCCCTCTGCCTGCTGCTCTGCCTACTTGTGCTCTCTCTCTAGCTCTTTGTCAAATCAATCAATCAATCAATCAATCAACCAATCAATCTAAAATAAAAAAAAAAATCAAGACATTGATTTTGATTCCCTAGTAGACCCCACAAGATACCAAGTGGGTTCTGCTGCTGATGCACTAAAACTGTGCTTCTTAAAGTGGGGTCCCTGATCAGCAGCATCAGAAGCACCTGTTGACCAGTTAGAAATGCAAATTCTCTAGCCCCGCCCCCCCTGACCGGCAGGATCAGAAACTGCAGGGACAGAGTCCAATAATCTGTCTGCTAACCAGCCCCAGATGCTGACTCACGTGTGAAAGTCACTGCTCCAAGGCATTAGGATGTAGCACTAATTGAATTCCTTTTTTCACATGAAAAACACTGACTTTAAATTTTCTTTCTTTTTTCTAAAAAAACTTTTTTTTTTTTTTTACCTCATTTCCAAATCTTCATTCTCCTGTGGTACAAATTTGTACAAGGCAACATAGGTGTGCATCTGTAATGGTTCTTTGGAAAGAGATCCCTGAAAGAGAAAATAATAGAAAAATGAGAGAAGGAAGTAGGAAAACAGAAAATAAGTAAGTGAATGCAATGTAATTCTAGTGTAAGGACTGTGAGTGTTAAAATATCAAACTATTATTCAGGCTTTGTTTAAACCATAGGTTTATTTTAAATTTCTTAGCTAAGTTTGATTTCATTAGAAACCAAAACCAGTTGTATGTAAATCTGTCAGAAATAACTATAAATGTCTTCAAATCAATTTTTTCTTTGCTACAGTTGTTCATGAAAGGTGGCAGGCTTGGCCCCAAGAATGGGAATATTCACACTATAGAAATAGGGACATATGAATGCAGCTTTCATTTCCTAAATTTGACTTTTTATCAGTTAGCCTAAAATCTGGTACCTAGCCTATCAAAGGGACTCTGGTATAGTCAAGAGCAATTAGCTCATGCATGTTGTGACATATGTAAGCAGCTTTCATTTCCTAAATTTGACTTTTTATCAGTTAGCCTAAAATCTGGTACCTAGCCTATCAAAGGGACTCTGGTATAGTCAAGGGCAATTAGCTCATGCATGTTGTGACAGAAGCATAGTGTTTGACATCAAACTGATTTAGTTTCTATCAAAGAATCACCATCTCCTGACCATGAAACTTTGCAATAATGGTAATAAAGGCTACCATTTTTGATAACTTACTGTGTGTGCCAGGCATTGGCATACTCACAACAGCCCCCAATTGTTGTCCCTATTTTATAGATATCTAAGAGTCTTATAAGTGATGTAAATATTACCCATTATTATTGTCCAAATATATGTCAGTGCTATATAAATGATTTCACTTTGTAATATATAATGAACACAAATTATATAATATACAAAATATAACTGCATAATATTACTATTATATAATACAATAGAACATACATAATATATACATATCATTATGTTATATATGTGTGTATAAAGTTATATATGATATACAGAATTGTATAATATATTTAAATACATATGATAAACATATATTATATAAGACATAAAAAAAAGTTATACACAACTTTGATTCACTCTTCTATCCAAAGCTCAAGTACCTTAAGTTATATATTTCTGTCCTAGTCTATCCTGTTCTAATTATATAGATATATAAATGAGCATAAAATATATATTTACATACTATAAAATATGGTCATAATTGATTATGTAATTATGTAATTTACACACCTTACAGTATGCATCAATTTGTATATAACATATACAATGGTAGCAAAAAGTATACAACACAACACATATCTTTTTTTACCTTTGATGCACTGTGATGCATGGTTTCACACTACTTATGCTACCACATGCTTATGCTACACTGTTCTTTTCTGTTCTATTCTACACTCAATTCTGTTCTGGGACCTACTAACTAGATTTCATAACCATTTAGGTAGTGATCTGCAATGGGATCTAAGGACCATGCCTGGTCTATCTTCCGTGACATCTGTGAATATAAATACAGGGAATTCTCACTAAAATGGAGTCAGGAGGTTGGGCCGGAGGAGCTATTATGTCCTGTTTCTCGTAGTCAGCTTAGACCCAGCAGGAAGACAGGAACCTTGCTATGGATACTACGTAACTACTACTTTACTGTCCCAGCAGGAAGAGGGAAGCCAACAGCTCAGCCAATAAGAGACAGTCTCAGCTCAGCCAATGAAAAGCCGCCATACATAGCATTCCTAGTTTCCTCCAATGGACTTTTTGTTTATAGCATTCTCCCCCAACTCCCCACCTTGTCTCTACAAAACAGCCTTTCCCTCCTTTGTTTGGTGGGATTGCCTATGGTTGTGCCATAGTTTACTTGTCCTGCATTGACATTTTCTGCTGTTTCTGAATAAATTTGTATTTTACTGGTAAAGCAATTTTTTAAGGTTAACAGCGATAAATACCTGTTGGTTTATGTTCTTTGCTTGGTGTCTGGAATCGTCAGTGCCATTTTCTGGATAAGTAAACACTGAGGGAGACAAGAAAAAGAAGGTGCTTTATGAATCCAGTCACCACGTTTTGGAATCATGCCTGGAAGATGTGGCTTTATGTTTTCCCCGTCCCATAGCTTCTACTTTCTTCCTCACTACCTTTTCCTCATCTTAATTACACAGCTTTCATGTCATCTTCCACGTGAGGCTTTCCCTGCCTCCCAAGTGGCATTCCGCTTTACTTTCTCTGCGTGCTCACACCCATGCCCATGCCTCCAGTGAGCATGCCTCCTCCTGAATATTTGGCAATTGTGTTCACAACTAAGTCTTATTTGGCAAAGCGTTTCGTTCATCTTTGAAACAATGTTAATTATCTGTTGAATGTATCAGATCATTTTTTTTTCTTTAAGCTTTTTTATTTAAACATATAATGTAACCCCACCACCCTCTCCCAACCCCTCTCCCCCCCACCCCCCTCAGTTTGTTTTATGACATTAAGAGTCTCTTTTGGTTTGTCTCCCTCCCGATCCCATCTTGTTTCATTTTTTCTTTTCCTACCACCTTAACCCCCACCCCCGTTGCATCTCCACCTCCTCATATCAGGGAGATCATGTGGTAGTTGTCTTTCGTTAATGGAACACTGGGTGAGGTATGGCCTAATTGTATTTGAATGACTTTTTCTAAATACCAGATTCTTTCATCTATTTTCAATATTTTGATTTCAGTTTCTTAATATCTATATTCTATTTTGTACATTAAAGCTTTAGCTTTTTTTCCTTTTTTTAAAAAGATTCGTGTATTGGAGAGATGGGGGGAAAGGGCAGAGGAAGAGGGAAAGAGAGAATCTCAGGCAGACTCCCCACTGAGCACAGAGCCCCATTTGGGGCTTGATCTCACTGCCCTGAGGTCATGCCCTGAGCCCAAACTGAGTGAGACACTCAATTGACTGAGTCATCTAGATGCCCCTAAAGTTTAAATTTTGAACTTCAAAATATTCCCTCCATCTCTTATCATCAATTCATTGGGACTATTATTCAGAATAGAAAACAAATAATGGCTTTTCATTTAGTTGGTTTTGAAATATGTAATTCTCTTCCTTTTGCATTTAAGTAGCCACCCTGTGGTCTCAAATAAAGAACAAAGCTTCCTCAAATGGGCAGGGATTTTCACCATCCAGATGCATGGCTGGGGGAGATCCCTGATGGGTATTGCAGAGGGGCTCTGCCTTAACTTGTTCAATCAGCCACCTTTACCCCAGGGACCAATGCAACAGCCTTATTCTTACCACATATATCTGCCTCAAACAAAAAGGTGGCAAGTGTTTCCAAGTTTGTATAATAGAGTTTTGGTGTCTAACCTACTAGTTAGATGACTTGACATTTAAAAAGATCACATTGCTGCTTTCTTGTTCCCTTTGGTCTCCCTTCAGATTGTAAGGAAGTATCAGTAAAGGAGGAGAAACACTCCACAGAAAAACTCTATAACCTATATCAGTTACTGCACTGACATCTCTATCCTTAAAATGACCTTAATAAATGGGATGCAGAAAACATGGTTCAGAACAAGAGCCTCAGTAAACGTACTGATGCTCAGTAAACATCTATTCTTCACAGTTTATAGTTCCAGAGCCTGTGCATGAAATTCCGTGATTCCTTGGAAGTCTAGGCATAAATATGCAGTCATTGGAGGAGCTCTGGTTTGTAGGTAAGTGGAAAATGATCATATGGACCTTGTCTGCTTCAATATCTGGATACTCACCTTACCAATCTGAACTGAGTGGAAGCCAACAATACTCTTCATTGGTATTATATGATTCCCTAAGAGCTTGGTGTAAATATTTGATCCCACAAGAATAAAACTGGATACTTCTAAAAGAATATTGAATATCTGCAGGAAAAATCCAGAGAATGTTCCTAGAAAATTCTTGATTGGAGTTAAAAATGAAGACTTCATAGGCTACATATCAGTTTGAAGTGATTTCACAATTCTGCAGTTTCACAATATTTTACGTTTTTATTGAATATCCATTAGCCATCTGGTTCAAAATGTTTACCATTTTTTGGTTTTGTTTGCCATTATTTGAAGTGACTCCCAAATGTATTTTTAACTATATGACTGAAAGCAGACCACTGCAAAAAAAAAAAAAAAACCACAACGATTTAAAAACCTATTCCTATGGGCTATTTCTAAGACTTTGACTTGGAGGGAAGAGAATAAAGAAAGGTAACTATTTTACCACAGATATATACTTTTTATGCTTGGTGCTTTAAATTTGTTTTATTAAAAATAATCTGGTTGCTGATATCACCCAGGATAACTACTCAAAGAATATATCCATCGTGGAGACATATTTTCTGATGTTATGGAAGCAAATGAATCTTTAATTTCTGCCACATCCCCAAAGGACTTTCCTCCTTTCCTTTTTCATATTCTTTCTCTTTCACTTTGTAGTCCTGTGAGGACCATGTCCACAGCTTTGTTTTAGATGGTTATTTGGTTTTTCTTCTTTAAGAAGAAAATAATGTACAAGTTTTGTTAATTGCTTATCTAACACACAGATTTGTATCCCTGAAATAAATCTAACTTGGTTATGCATTACTTTAAAAAATAATTATTGGGGTGCTTGTGTGGCTTCTGCTTTTGGTTGAAGTCATGATCCCAGAGTTCTGGGATCGAGCCCCACATCAGGCTCTGCCTCAGTGGGGCGTCTGCTTCTTCCTCTGCCACTACCCCAGCTTGTGTGTGGGCTCTCTCTCTCTCTCTTTCTCACTCTTACTCTCTTTCTCTCAAATAAATAAAATCTTTAAAAAATTATCAGGTTCAGTATACTAACATTCTGTTTCAGATTTCTGCATCCATGTTCAGGGTGGAGACTAGCCAGTGATTTTCCTTTCTTAAGGTGCTTTCAATTGATTTTGAGGTCAGTATTAGACTAGCCTCATAAACTATGGTAGAGAATGTAGAAGCCCTTCTTCCCTGCAACTTTTTCATTTTCCTTAAAGAGCTTACATAATCTGGAAATCTTCCATTCCTTAAATGTTTGGTTGAGTTTACTTATAAAGTTGTCTGAGCCTGGTATTTTCGCCGTGCAAAATTTGAGATACTTGATTCACTTTCTATCATGACTAGAAGCAAATTCAAATTCTCAGATTTTCTATTTTTTCTTGAGTCAGATTTTGATCATTGATATTTTTCATGGTATGTGCCCATTCAAAAAAGAGTTAAAATTTATTGGCATGAAGTTGGTCATGAAGTCTTTTATTTTCTTTCAATCGCTGTTATAGTCATCTTTTTCATTATTACCTTTTGCTTCATCTCATTTATGCTTAAAAATATTGTTAGTGATTGTAGGGGTGCCTGGGTGGCTCAATTGTTTAATCAACTCGACTCTTGAATTTGGATAGGGTCTTAATCTCAGGGTCATGAGACTGAGCCCCTCCTTGGGCTCTGGGCTGGGTGTGGAGCCTGCTTAAGATTCTCTCTTTCCCTGCTCGTGCTCTCTCTCAAAAAATTTTTTTTGGTGATTTTGAGCTTTCTTTCTTTCTCTCTCTTTTTTATATTATTTATGAGAGAGAAAGAGAACACACTCATGTGAGCAGGGGAGAGAAGAGGGGTAGGGAATCTTCAAGAAGACTCTGCACTGAGTGCAGAACTTGACACAGGGCTCAATCTCAGGACCCTGATACCATGACCTGAGCCAAAACCAAGAGTCAGAGGCTTAACCAACTGAGCCACCCAGGCAATCCTTCTTTTTAAGGACCCTTCTTAGGATTGATTGACCTCTCTTTGTCATTTGATAATTTCTGCTCTTACCTTTTTATTGCCTTCCTATTGCTTTTTGGGGGCTTATTCTATTTCTCCTTTCTGACTTCTCAAATATGATGCTTAGGTTATTAATTTCAGCCTTTTAATTTTTTAATAGAATAGTTTTATTTATTTTTTAAAGATTTGATTTATTTATTTGAGAGAGAGCACACATGCATGAACAGAGGGAGGGGCAGAGGAAGACAGAGAAACAGACCCCTGGCTCAGTGGGGAGCCTGATGCGGGACACCAAGACATGACCCGAGCCAAAGTTAGATGCTCAACCAACTAAGCCAGCCTGGTGCCCACAGAATACTTTTAAAGCAAAATATTCTAGTTACAATTTAGCTACACCCCACAAATTTTGATATGTAGTGCTTTCATTATGACTTATTTTAAGTATATTCCAATTCTCATTATATTCTTTTTTTTTTGACACATGAGCTTTCTCAGTGCATGTTTTAATTTCTGAAATGATGGGTTCTCCTCTATCTTTTGGTGATTGGTTTCTATTTATTTGCATAGTCAGAAAGGTGTGTTCTCTAGAATATTAATTCTGTGAAAATTTATGAAGCTTGCTTTATGGTCTAGCAAGTGATCAATTTTTTAAATTGTTCTGTGTCTTTAAAAAGAATGTGAATTCTCCATTTGTTAGATGGAGTGTTCTTTTTAAGTCATTTAGACTAGGATTGTCAAATGTGTCCTCAGATCCTCTAAATCCTGAACCTTTTTATGCATCTGCTTTCTAATGACTTCAGAGGCCTGTTAAAAACCTCTCACTATGAAGGGGTATGTCAATTTCCCGAATACTTCTATCAATTGCTCCTTGAGTTCCTATCACTTTGAGGCTATATAATAAGTAAACACAAGTTTAGGATTCATATCTTTTGTTGAAGTGGACAGGTCATGTAATGTTTTTTTCTCTAGTAATGCTTTTCTCATTTTAATGTCCATTTTTTCATACTTTAATACAGCTATACAATCTTTCTTTTGCCTTTTCAATTATATGTATTTTTTTTT
>ML105862.1:0-25708 GCA_003697995.1 Taxidea taxus jeffersonii | reverse complement strand
TTTTTTTTTACTTTTAAACTTTCTATATCCTTATGTTTTAGATTGTTATAAGTAGTCATAAACAATCCAATGTGTAAAACTCTTTTATCTAGGGCTTAGTTGATTTATATTAATTTTGATTACTTATAAATTGGGATTCTCTTCTAGCATTTTATTTTGTATTTTCTATTTGTCTCATATTTCCCATGCTTTTTCTTCTACTTGTGTACCCTTTCCCCTTTCTTCCTTTAAGGTTATAAGGTTAAATCTATTTTTTAATCTTCTAGTGGCTATTCTAAAAATTTTATGAGGTATATTTAACTTAATAAAATCTAAAGTGAAAGAATATCTTTAATTTCCTTCCAATTAGTATGAGAACCTTTGAATGCCCATTTCTTTCTTTCTTTTTTTTTTTTTAAAGATTTTATTTATTTATTTGACAGATAGAGATCACAAGTTGGCAGAGAGGCAGGCAGAGAGAGAGAGAGGGAGAGGAGCAAGCAGGCTCCCTGCAGAACAGAGAGCCCGATGTGGGGCTCGATCCCAGGACCCTGAGATCATGACCTGAGGACAGAGGCTTTAACCCACTGAGCCACCCAGGCACCCCCCATTTCTTTCTTAAATATCCAATATTTCAGTTAGTGTTTTATTAACAACTTTTTGCTGACATTGTTATCTTTTTATGTAGCCAATGTTCACATGGTTCTTTCTTTGTGCTTCATTCCTTGCTTCTTGGTCCTTCCTTTGAGGTCATATTTTCCTCTCTGAACTACATCCTTTCAAAATTTCTTGAGTGATTCTTTCTTCACTTCATTGTAGACACAGTGTTTGTCTGAATATATATTCTGGAAAGAGTTTTGCTTTTGCTCCATTTACAGTTCTACTTTAAGAGTTGCTTTTCTTGGGGCCCCTGGGTGGCTCAGTGGGTTAAAGCCTCTGCTTTCGGCTCTGGTCATGATTCCAGGGTCCTGGGATCGAGCCCCGCATTGGGCTCTCTGCTCAGCAGAGAGCCTGCTTCCTCTTCTCTCTCTGCCTGCCTCTCTGCCTACTTGTGATCTATGTCTGTCAAATAAATAAATAATATCTTTAAAAAAAAAGAGTTGCTTTTTTTTTGGATTACTGAAGGTATTGTTCTACTGCTTCTTGATTCTCTTGTCACTTACAAGAAAGAGTTATCTGTCTAGTTTTCATTCTTCTGCAGGTAATCTGTCTTTCGTTTTGCATCTAAAATTTGTAACTGCAGTTTTGTAAAGATGAGTCTAAGTATACATTTCTGAATTTGAGGAATGGTGTCTTTAATCAATCTTGAAACAATATTAGCCACTATCTTATTGAATATTGTCTCTGTCTTATTGAATATTGTCTCTTATTGAATATTGTCTTTCAATCTTGAAACATATTAGCCACTATCTTATTGAATATTGTCTATACATTTCTGAATTTGAGGAATGGTGTCTTTAATCAATCTTGAAACATATTAGCCACTATCTTATTGAATATTGTCTCTTGTATTGAATATATTGAATATATTCTCTCATTATGCACCTTTTAAGTGTCAGTTAGATGCAGGCTGGACTTTCCTGCTCATCTTCTGTGTCTCTTTCACTGTCATTAATTCTATTGCTTTGTCTCCCTGGCTTTACTGTAAGAAAGTTCTTTGCCTGTGTATTCCACACCCCTAATTCTCTCTTCAGCTGTATCCAATATGCTATTAAATCCAACAACCAAATTTCTTCTTCCTCTTTTTAAAAATATTTTGTTTGTTTATTGAGAGAGAGACACACAGCAAGAAAAGGAACACAAACAGGGGGAGTTTGAGAGGGAAAAACAGGCTTCCTGTTGAGCAGGGACCTTGATGTGGGGCTCAATCCCAGGACCTGGGATCTTGACCTGAACTGAAGGCAGATGCTTAAGGACTGAGCCACCCAGGCACCCCTCTTCTTCTTTTTTTAATTTCTAAAAGTTATGTTTGGTTTTTTAAAAATTTGCCTGTTCAACTTCGATAGTGTCTTACTCTTTTCTTATATGTTCTAGTCCATTTTTTGTATCTTTAAATATATCTAACTATACAATTCGATATTTTTTTATTTGATAATTCTAGCGTATACAGTCTCTGAAGTCTGATCATAAAAAAGGTGGGCTTTGGCTAACTCTTACACATGCTAGCTCATTTTCTCGTGTATTTGGCATATTTCAATGTTTAGCTCATGTCCTTTGAAAGTTCATTTGTGGAAACTTCTGAGCTCTGGGTTTAAATTCTCTTTCTCCAGGGGCCATTTGTATTACTTCTGGCAAATGCCTGTGCATTTATCCAACAGGGCCACTTTAAATAAGTTCATTTAAAATTTTATATTATTTTACTTTGTCTACAGAGGTAGTATGAATTCAGGCCCTAAACCCAAGTAAGAAGAGTTTCTTCCCTCCTTTGCTTTTTCTTTTCCTTCCTCTCTGCACCTATTTCATTTCTTTCTTTCCTTCCCCATTTGAGTTGAGGCCAATATAACATTTTTCTTTATTAAATTCCTCTGCAGGCCACTAAAGGTGCCTTTTGGAGTATCAGCTTTTTTCCCAAAGGGCCTCTCATTGTACCTATTATTATGCCTGCTTGCCAGGTCTTGCTCCCTACCGACCATACCTGGGGCTTATTTTTCCCCAATCTGAGGCCCCAGGGATGTGCAGAATAAACAATGGCCCTCATCTGCTTATGTCTCTGGATTCATGCTTTATTGTCATTTCTAGACTCCAAGGAATTGTCTTATTTTGCTGCCAGCTCAGCCATGCATTAACTGGAACTTTTTTAAGAAATTCTTTTTCCCAGGAATTTTGGGTGTGCTAAGGTGGAAAGGAAAATTCTCTAAGGTAAGAGAGTCCTCTGTGCTTTTAAAAAGACCTTTACTTGCTTTATTTTTTTAAAAAGAATTTTATTTATTTATTTGAGAGTGATCACAAGTAGGAAGAGAGGCAGGCAGAGAGAGGAGGAAGCAGGCTCCCTGCTGAGCAGAGAGCCCCATGCAGGGCTCGATCCCAGGACCCTGGGATCATGACCTGAGGTGAAGGCAGAGGCTTTAACCCACTGAGCTACCCAGTCACCCCCTTTACTTGCTTTAGATATGAGACATCTAGATATTAGGGTATCTGTTGAAGAAGGCATTAAAATATTCATTTTCTGGGTGACAAATCAAAATTTGAGATATAAAACCAATGCATGTTAAAGGCAAGGACAAATTTTCCAAATCCGAGCTTGCTTTTTTCCTTTCTGGGCAAAATTCCTTTGCTTCAGTGAAAAGTAAGGTATCACTGGGTTTTGTAATATTCTCCAGTGGATGTGTTTACCCCAGTTCTTTTTGAAGAATATTTCTAGGAATTTGTCTTACTTATGTTCTTTTCCCTCTGCTTCTCTTCCAGGAAAGTTATAATCACATAGAGTCATACTGAAATGTAATTATTGAAGGCAGCCAATAATGTCATTATTTGGCATTTTGAACTGCAATAGGCAACCTAGATTTTACTTCTCCCTTTGCTCACCACATAGCTTCAAGTGGAGTTTCTGGCCAAAGATGAAGACCAACAACTCTCCTCTCTAAGTTTCTGATACATCCACAAATAGTGTTGAAAACAACAACCAGAAACAGACAGACCAGCCCAACATCTCATGAGAGAGAAAATAGAAAGTGCACACTTGGTAAGAAAGAAAGGATTATGACTTGTATCCTCTTCCAAGGAGACTTTGGAAATCTTCCTCAAGGATTTTGACATGACACCTAGCTGGCCGAAATAACACCTGTATGCACTGTGTAATTTTTAGAACATAAACGAAACATGTCATGCAGAACAGCTTGTGGCTGGAAGCCAAGTGCTACTTCTGAAAGGCCAGGACCCTCCATGCCATGACCGTGGGGAGACCAGTGGGAGCCTGGACACACAAGCAGGGTGTTTTCTCTGCGTTGTTTCCCAAATTTCATGGACAGGGGATTAAGTGCATTCACAAGAATATGTTTTGAAGCAAACTGCTGCATCATTAATCCCTCCAGCTTCCAAGGGTGCATTGTAAAGAAAGCTATTGCTGATCAAGGGAATAGTTAATAGATCCCCAAAGCTTTATAGAGGTTTATTGCTTGTAAAGGTTTTTAAACAGATTTCTTTGAATTAGGCTCTAAAAATGCCTCTTAACATAAAAAAAATGGCAAATATTCAACTTTGTGTCTTTGAGTATATTACTCCATGCCTCAGTTTTCTTATCCATGCAGTATGCGTTTGTGGGTGTGTGTACGTGTTGTGTGTATTGGAAGGGAGGGAGTTGGACTAGATGACTTCTCATCCTGCTTCTTGAACTTTAATAAGATTAATATGCAAACGCTGCTTCTGCATTTCTGGAAAGGCCTGAGGTTTTGCATTTCTAACAGCTTCTCTTGTGATGTCCAGGATGCTGGTCCATGGGCCACACTTGAGAGTGGGGAGGCTCTGGGTTGTGCCTCTGACACCTGATGACCTCATGATGGGTTTATTAGAAGGAAACACGCTTCACTTTGATGATTCCCAAATCTAGCTCCCTCACATTATAAAAATTTATTGAAGACCACTTTTTGCATAAAGAAATCTCCAGGGCAAACAAGAGACCTTAACTACTGAGGAAGAGGTGAGCAAGAGCACCCAAACTGCTGGCCAGGATGCCTGAAGCAGGGAGATGAGTGGTGGGCACATGCTGGGAATGATTTTGAAGAGCATAAAGTAAGATTTACTGATAGATTGGCTACAAGACATGAGAAGAAGGGGGAGTCAAGTCTGATGCCAAAAGTTCTAACTTGGAGTAATACTGACTAGCAGAACAGAGCTCCTATTTACTGAACAGGGACAATGGGGAAGAGCAGGTTGGGATGGGTGGGTGAGCAAATCAAGAATCCAGTTTGGGTGTGTTAATTTCATGATATCTACTCCTCATTCAGATGGCCATGTCCAGTGGGCGACAGGCATCTGGAAGCAGCAAAGGGGCCTGAAGTTTCAGAGTCATCAGTGTATGGAAGTCTTTACATTCATTATTTCATTGAATGATAACAACACCTTATGAATCACTGCCCTTCATTTCAGAGATGGAGAGATTGATGTTGAGAGATCAAGGTCACTGCTTTGAGGCCACATGACCACCGACGGAAGTCCAGTGGTCAGCCTCCAGAGCAAGGAGGGTATCTGAGGACCAGATACATCCGTGCAGGTAGTCAGGAGCAGATCATCAGCAGTTGGGTGAAGGGAAGGGTGCAGGCAGAAGGCAGAAGGCAGACTCAGAGGACAGCACAGTTGACCACACTTGAAGTGTTAACGTGAAGATCTGGTTGAATACCCATGTCTGATAAGTTTGTGCTCAGATGCTGAAGAATTCTGACCAAACTCAGTAAACGTATCTGTGGGGCTAGACAGACATGGGCTGGGAGGGTCTTGTAGCATTACGGCCCTGCTGTGAGGTTCCCCTGGCAGCCAGCACTCTAATTCGTCTAATGGCACTGCTAAGTGCTCAGTGAATGTTTGCATTGATCTAAAAGTGCAGCTTTCCCCAGATGATGCCAAAGAATCCTTTGCCTAGCAGTGCGCTCTAGCAGATGTGAGTGGGCTTGGCAAGGGGGGCCCCTGGTGAACACTGACGCTTATTTAGGAAGGAGAATCACAGAGGACTCTCATGTGGGAATCACAGAGACACTGCCCTAACTAGAGAAGACACATAAATGAGCTCCTAGAGCTAAGGAAATGGAAGAGATGCCTCATAAGACAGTTGCTGCAAAAGCAGCTCTGGGGTACTGAATGCAGAACTTCTGTTTCCAGTCTGGAAGGGCAGAGGTGACTAGTTGAGTGGAAAATCTTCCCAAGGTGCCACATCCCCATGCTTCTGATGCAGGGATAACTTGGTCAGCAACTTGAATCAGAACCCACAACTTGGCTAGGTTATGAGCGGACCTGAGGACAGCCTAGTGACTCGTATCATTCTGCTGGTCATAGTAAATGCTTCATAAATACCTTTTGCATAAATGAGTGGAGTTAAGTAGTTGCTGACATCAGAGAGTCTCAGCAAGATTCCTCCATAAGGGGCTGGTTGTGTCTTTAAACTCTGGGTTAAGAGGTTGTTCTTTCTTAACGTTAGCAAGCCAACAGCATGTAGTCAGCAATTCTAGAGATTATCGTAACAAGGGCCTAAGCTATGAGAAAATTAAATAACATTAGGAGAGAGTGTTTGGCTCGATCATACAGATCAGTTTTTGAGTGTCAGTTATCCGTGCTGGGGAGGAGCCCTGCGGGAGGCCCTTACTTACCTGGACCACCACCCACCTGCTCTGCGGTACTTCAGCTGTAGCGGGGAGTGGCTTCTTTCCCGACCGGTTTGCTAATCTAATGTAGGTCAGTGAGGGAAATGATGTATTAATAAAAAGGCCCAAAAGTGACTCCTAGACCCCAGTGTAGCTAAGTCCATAGGGGGTGAGAACTCAGGGAATTTTGCAGTCAAATCGGGGAGATCCACCAGGAATTAGGCCTAGTTTCCCTCCAGAATATTGTACATTTGCTCAAAGTGAATTCCAGAGCTAGGAGAGAAAGAAGAGAACTGGAAGTCAACTCTCCCTGGCTGTGGACTGGGCTGGGCAAGGCCCTTCACATCCCTGCTGAGGAGATGCCCACCTCCGGGCTCATGCACTCACCACTGTTGCTGCGTTTCCGTGGGTCATATCCACCTCCAGGCCCATCAGCTTCTTCGGGAACCTCCACGAGATCTGAAGTCTTAGAGAAAAGAGGGAGCAACATGGAATGAGCAAAATCCTTTCTGTGGGCCAATTGAGCAGAGAAATTCAATGTCAGTAGAGGTATTAAGGTAGAATTTGCCTGACACTGTCTGAGGAACCCAATCATGCTCTGGTCTGGCTAACTTCAGAGAAGCTGTGTGTTCCCTTGTGGGGGTGGTGGCTCCCTTCCTGTGTGTCTGCAGGCTCAGGGGGCAGCAGGGGGCACATGAGAGGCACTCAGTGAGTGTGGAATGAATTTCTAGATGCATAAGTCATAGTTATGCTTCTTCCCAGGGAGACACAACAGAGAGAAATCAGAATTCATGCCCATACCCTCTCATGTCAAATTCTCACTGACACTAGAGCTCTTTTAGAGGAAAGTTTTAAATATAGATGGTCCCTCAGCATAATCTCCTCCAGTCCTATCCACGTTGATGCAAAAGTTGGGTATTCATCCTTTCTGATGGCTGAGTGATATCCTATTGTATATATGGACCATTGCCTCTTTATCCATTTGGATGTTGAAGGGCATCTTGGTTCTTTCTACAGTTTGGTGACTGTGGCCATTGCTGCTATGAACATTAGGGTACATACATATGGCCCTTCTTTTCACTACATCTGTATCTTTAGGGTAAATACCCAGTAGTGCAATTGCTGGGTCATAGAGTACCTCTATTTTTAATTTTTTGAGGAAACTCCTCACTGTTTTCCAAAGTGGCTGCACCAGTTTGCATTCCCACCAATGGTGTTAAGAACCCTCTTTTTCCACATCCCCTCAAGCATTTGTTGTTTTCTGTCTTGATAATCTTTGCCATTCTAACTGGTGCAAGGTGAAGGAAAGGAAAAGTGAATTGGGGGAAATCAGAGGGGGAGATGTACCATGAGAGACTGTGGACTCCGAGAAACAAACTGAGGGTTTTAGAGGGGAGGGGGGGCGAGGGGATGGGGAGAGCCTGGTGGTGGGTATTAAGGAGGGCACATATTGCATGGAGCACCGTGTGTTGTACATAAACAATGAATCTTGGAGCCCTGCATTGAAAACTAATGATGTATTGTATGGTGACTAACATAACACAATAAAAAAATAAATAAAGATCGATGGTCCCCTTCTGATGGTTTTTTTGATTTTTTGACTTTACAAAACACATCAGTAGAAGCTACATTGAATTTTGAATTTGGATCTTTTCCTGGGCTGGAGTAACACGGGGGTTTATCCCCAGAGGATGTTGAGGGGCGCCCGGGGCTCCGGGTCAGCCCCACGATCATGAAGGCAACGTCCACAAAGCCATTGTTTGTCACTTTCAGCGCAGTTTCAATCAATTACATGGGCGAGTCAACACTTTGTTATCAAATAGGCTTTTTGATAGATGATTGTGCCCAACTGTAGGGGAATGTAAATGATCTGAGCACATTTGAGTTAGGCCAGGCTAAGCTACAATGTTTGCGAGGTCAGTGGTAGCCAACGCATTTTTGACTGAGGATAGTTTCAACTTACGATGAGTTTATCAGGATGTAACCCATTATAAGCTGAGGAAGACTTGTATTGATTATAGAGAACAAGATGCAGCATCGAGGGGTGCATGACCTAGGTATGAGTTAAATGTCTTTTCCTGGCTGCACAATTATTTACATAATTCTTACTCTGCCTTTTCTTTTCTTTTAATAGGATAAGCCACAGCCATTCTTCTGCTTCAGTTACAGAAATAACATCATCACTCTAAGTGGCTAATGGTTCCTGATCATTTATCATGTGCTGTTTTATGTACCATATATGTATCTATTTATTCTTCACAGTAATCCTGTGACAGACCTACTTTTCAGAGACAAATGTGGAGCCCAGGGAGAAATCAGTAGTCCTTCTTGAGGTCCCACAGCCACTAAGTGCTAGAGCTGGGGTTTGAACCCTGGGTGCTTTCTCCAGAGCTCACCTCTTCCAGCGGTGTGCTGGAAGGGCTCACATGGGCTGGTGAGAGCCTTGACAGCCTTCACATGGGGAGAGTGAAACAGGCCTGTGTGTATTTACACCATGGAAATTGGCAAATGCTGCAGGTCAGGGTCCAGTCCCAGCTTGTGGTTAAACATTTATCAACACACCCCTGACTGCTTCTATCAAATGGCCAGATGCCCTGGCTTTCATCTGCTTGGCCCCCATCTCTTTGGAAGAGGAATTTAGGGGGCCTCAGAAGAGGATCACATTTTTTTTTAAGATTTTATTTATTTGTTTGATGGAGAGAGACACAGTGAGAGAGGGAACACAAGCAGGGGGAATGGGAGAGGGAGAAGCAGGCTTCCTGCCAAGCAGGGAGCCCAACTTGGGGCTTGATCCCAGGACCCTGGGATCATGACCTGAGCCGAAGGCAGATGCTTAATGACTGAGCCACCCAGGCACTGTGGGTCACATTTTGAAGAAAATTTGCTTAGATCTTATTTCAGAGGAACAAGTTTGCCTTGTTCCTTGTTGCCCAGCCCTTTAGCCTTCCCAGTCAGCTTGGAACATTTTAGCAAGACCCTTGAGAGACTGATTTTTGATATAATTTGGCTTTAAGATTTTCCCCAGCCATTCTCACTTGCATGACACATTAGAAAGAAGGGGAAAAAAATGTCACAGGGTTTCTAAGTCACTTATGCCGTGCTCCTTTGAAGCTCACTATTTCTGAACAAAAGTTGCTATTATTATGTTAATTTAATCTTAGGAAACTGAAGATTATTCCCAAACTGGTCAACCCACCCCCCAGAAAGTTTTTGAATTTGGTTTCTGCTGACCTTCCCAAAGCCATCCAGCCTTTTATATTCCAGAATATTTGAAAACACATTAAAAGAAACATAACGATTTAGAAAGAGCCAGGTGGTGACTTCCCGACAATGTAAAGCCAACAGCCCCACAACCTGGAAGAAAATAAATGTGTGGAACAGAGTTTGCTGTGTGGGAATATGTTAGCTTTAGGACATAACAAAACTGCAAGAATGTCAAGTGGCTGAAGTTCATTACCATCTGACCCTGCAGGAAGGAAGCGAAATCATTTTAAAGTACCAATCAATTGTTTCTGTTTTCTTCACTGAAGCAAGAGGGACTCTGGGGAAAGAGTGAAGTGACAGATATTTAAGGACAATTTGATTTGTCTTTGTCTCCCTGCAGCCCTGAGAACAATGCCTTCACAGAGCACAATTCCGAGAATATTTACTGATAGAACCAGTGTCAGGAAGTTTAAATTGACTGTGATGAATGGATACTTTATTGACATTCAGAAAACTGTGTCTTCCGCCCTGAGAAAAGGTCTGTAGGGGCCAGACATGGCTAGAAACAAAACCATTTCAGGCAGAAAAGCAAACTGGACAGCCTTAATTTGTCTCTGACGTTCTTGCTACTTCTATGTGAGAACAAACCATGGAGGCTAACATGGGTCATTGCCTGCCATGGAGGGTCTGATGAGGAGGACATCTCCTCATCGTGGGGTCGCCACAGCCCCAGATGTAGGGGCAACTATCTGCTGCCGAGATGTGTACCTCAGGGCCATCCCTGGGGAGCCCCCTCTCTGTTCTTGCCTCCCCAAGATGGCTTTCATTGACCTTTCCACGAATGTCAGCCTCAGACAAGCATGGGAGATGCAGGTACTGGGAGGGGATGAGGGTATATACCAGCTCTCCCCAGCGACATGAGAAAGGCCCATTCAGTGTGTAGGGCAAGTGAGAACAGTCTGTGTTTTTCTTTTTGGCAGAAAGTCTTGATTTGTAGGAGGTACAAATCAAGTAGACTGACAGCCATCTCTGTGTGGCCCTGGGGGAAGCAATGGCCTTCCTCACGCTCCTACAGAAGAAGACGTAACATGGTAGGTGGAGTCAAGGACATTATCTACAGGTCAGAGGTTCTCAAACTTTGGTGGGTGTCAGAATCACCTGGAGGGTAATCAAGCACACAGATGCCCAACAGGGACAACAAGGACAGGGCCTTGAGCTTTCTGTTTTTACAAAGCCCTTCTGTGAATCCAGATACCCACCAACATTTGAGAATCACTGGTATAAAACAACAGAGAGAAGAAGGGAACCAAGAGTCCTTGTGTTTGAGCAGCTTCATCTAGTTGGGGAGGAAACTAAAGGAGAGAGAGAAAAGTGAAACACAAAAGTGAAAAATACCAAGGAATCTACAAATCACTATGATTGATGAGTTGGTTGTTGTGGGTGCCCACAGAAGGGATACCCCAACCCAGACCCAAAAGAGATGTTGTCTGCATAGAGGTAGAAACAAGATGGAGGCAAGCCCCAGCTACTGGGCAGAATATGGCAGTCCAGAGAGCTACAAAGTATGCATGTAACTGGGGGCAGGAACATTGAAAGGTCAGGTTGATTTTGAGGGTTCTGAGGTCAGTCTTTAAGAATCCCTGATACTTTTCCTCACTCTTCAAGCACTTCTTGAGCATGAGGTGCCAGGCCCTGGCATAATGAGATGAATAGGGAACAGGGCCCCACTGTACAGCCACTCAGTATCTAGTACAGGAAAGAGAGGCAAAAGCAGAAAATAATGTTGCAATCATCTCTACCCTGTATGAAAGGGATTTTTTTGAAGGCCCATGAAAGGAACAACTGTCCTGCTTTGGGGAGTCTGAAATCTTCCTGGTTTGTGTAAAAACCAAGCTGGTCTTAAAGAACTTCAGCTGGGAGAACAGCATGTCCTAGGTATGAAGATGCCAAGAGCTTGGCATGTTCAAGGGAAGGTGGGTATTCAGGGCAGTGACAGGCCCCCCACGCCATGCTACAGTTCACACGTTGTCTTTTGGGCATAAGGAAGTCAATACAGTCTTTTGATTTAAAAGATGATAAATCTGGATGTATTGATTAGAGTAGACTCAAGAGGAAGAGGGGAACACAGCTATTCCTTTGAAATAATCTGGGTGAGAGCTGATGAGATTCAAACGTCCAGCACTGCAGACAGAGACAAAGGGCACTTTTGATGCACATTTCTCAGTTTGTTTGTTTTTTTAAGATTTTACTTATTTATTTGACAGAGAAAGACACAGCGAGAGAAGGAATACAAGCAGGGGGAGTGGGAGAGAAAGAAGCAGGCTTCCTGCCGAGCAGGGAGCCTGATGTGGGGCTCCATCCCAGGACCCTGGAATCATGACCTGAGTCAAAGGCAGACACCTAATGGCTGAGCCACCCAGGCGCCCCTACATTTCTGAATTCTGAGTTAGAGGACCCAATCATCAGTGGAGCATCATTAGGACCTGGACCTGCTGATTTAGAAATATCTGTAGGACCCATATGGAGGTTAGGACTAGAGGTATCTAAGGAGTCATTTAGCTTGGACGTGGTGGCTGGACCAGAGGACTGTGAATGAGATAACTGTGAAGAACCAGTAGCATAGGAAGGCCAAACCAAAGTAGAGATCTTCAAACATCCCTGACTTAAGGAGTGACTGGAGGACACATGAGAGGAGACTGGCTGAGGAGGACAGCAGGGTAGAACCCTGGAGTGGGTCCAGCCTCTTACAGAGCCCAAGAATGGGCCCCAGTAAGGAATGACCAGGGAAATGTCCTTCTAGAGAATGTATTTACCTTTCTAATGGATCACATCCTTGTTTCACTTCATCATAACTCAAATTCAAAGAAAACCCAGCCAAAGGCTAAATGCTTAATTGAAATAAAACATCAGCAATTTCATTTATTGAGTGCCAGGCTCTGTGCTAGAAAATTACTTATACTCTTACTATCATCCAACCCATGTCACCAGAACCAACATTATCACTGGGACTGCCAATTTGATGTATATAGCCTCCCTAGGGAGGTCACCAGGATCAGGTGCCTTAAAATGTCCCAGCTTATACTTGCACTGCTTTGAGGGCAACATCTACTGAAACAGTTTCCCTCTTTACTCTGAAATCCTGCAGCACTCCTATGACATAGCTATTATAATACTCATGATGTGTATGTTATGTTCCGATTCATATTACAAATAGTATAAGACATATAAAAGTGTGTTTCTTAAAAAGTGCCAGACAATGCTGTCACCATCTGCTTTGTGCTTTATTGTTTTGGTCTTCTGAAATAAGTGGTGAATTTGGAGGGTAAGGAGTCATGTCCTCCCCTTCTTCTGTGTCCTCTATGTTGGACTGTAGGCACTTAATTCATGTTTGCTAACTGAGTAAAGGAGAGTAAAACTGACATCACTTTTAGGGTCAGCAAGGAATAAGTGTACTACAAGTTTTGGTTCTTCCTTCTTAGAAGTTGGTGGGATGCATGAAGAACAGGGATTTTGGTGAGTGTAAAGTGGCCTCTAGGGGCATCTGGGTGGCTCAGTCAGTTAAGCATCTGCCTTCAGCTCAAGTCATGATCTCAGGGTCCTGGGAACAAGAGCTTCATGTTGGGCTCCCTGCTCAGCAGGGAGTCTGCCTCTCCCTCCCCCTGCTCATGCTAATCTCTCTCTCTCAAATAAATAAATGTATCTTTAAAAGAAGGTGGCATCTAGGATAATAATAGGGCATCAATCAGAAGACCTTCAACCGTACCTACTCAACCACCTGACCTACACACCTGCCAACACCTATAATCTCAGTTATCTTGTGGACTGATCTGCACCCATTGAGGGAGCTGCTTTCACTCAGCACGAGAACCCCTCTGATGGGTACGTACCCTTCCCTTTCCCATGATCTACCCTAATCACTTGATGTTAACAGGACCCAGCTGGGCAGACCGCCTGGTGGCTCATCTGTGCCTTGCCCTGAAATCCCATTTTAACATGGGCGGCAACAATGGAACCAGTAACTGGGTGCGAGCCATCCTAGTTGGCAACGTTGGCTGGAAGGTCCTTGTCTCTGCAGGACAGGTGGTGGCCTTCAGCATAAGCAGCAGAGTCGTGTGGCATCTTGGGGCATTTATAGAAATTCTGGTTGGGACCACCAGAAACAGAATGACCACAGCATGTCACGGAGAGCCATGGGTAGTCATTTTAGACCAAAAAAAAAAAATGTGGGAGAGGTGTCTGGGAGGGTGTGTCTCTTGGAAACAGACCCTGTTAAGTCACCAGTCCAGCGCCTCTGGGGAGGGCAGTTTCTGTGTGAAAGCAAGAAGAGTACCTTGTTTCTGAGAGAAAAGAATGAGAAAACGTGAGAGCTGTATTCTTGAACTGGAATGTAGCCGGAAGGAGAAATGGCCACAGCTGGGACTTCCCTTCTTCTGCCACTGTTTGGGTGAACCTTTCTCTTTGTTGACTGCCATGCCATTGAGTATTGGTGGAAGGGGAGGGAGGGTAAGTACATGGAGAATCGAGGTGCATGAAACAAAGAACATGGTCTTTGAGGACAAAAGTACAATGCTCCCTGGGTGTTGGCCACAAATAGGAAGTTAACCTTTAGTGGCCCAAGGCACCTGGGATTACCCTTCAGAGGCTGCCTGACTCTCAAAGACCTGTCCTCATGATGCATTTATGGGGAACCCCTTGTGCTGCTGTGCCTGGGGTCTGCCCTCCCCAGAGCACTGCAGGTGGACTGAGGGAAGAAGAGGATAATTACAGAGGTTCTGTGAGGTGATTCAGAGCCACTGCCGGAGCTGCCCTTCTTCGTCCTCTGGGCCAGGGAGGTGCCGAAGCGGAGGGTCTCATAGACAGGGTCCACCTTATTGCCACAGGCTGCAATGGAAGAGAAAGGTCATCTGAGTAACGGGTATCCTCCACTCACCATCAGGAGGGCAGCCAAGCATTTATCATACCTCCTGGGTCAACAGCACTTAAGAAGAAGGTTCTGTGCCACAGGCTCGCTAGTAACCCCTGGGAAAAAAGGAGCTGTGTGTGGTCAAGCTCACTGGGCAAATGGGCCCTGCACAATATGTGCCCATTGACCAGGTCCTTCCAGTCACCCACCACTTACACCCAGAAGTATCTGCTCCCAGATGCTTCCTGATTTATTGGTTTTCCTCTTTTGTTACCCAGCCTCAGGACTCCAATATCAAGCTTCTTCCCAGACACCAGCTTTATTTCCCCTAGTGTGAGGTTCTACTTGCCAAGGTTCGAAGCCTTGAGCAAGACTTAAAGTTTATTGTAGGAGGCAAGTGTTTTTGAAAGAATTTGATATTACCGGGCCTTGTGAATTTCTGTTTAAAAGCTTTCTAGTTTAAAACTTGCCCCCCTCCAAAGGCAAAAAGATGTAGAGATTCTCAGAGACAGAGGAAAAAAAATAGAAATAAACTTAAAGATATTGTTAAGGAATAAATTGAAGCCAGAAATATCTATAAATATAAGACATTTTTTGTCCTCATTAAAAAAAACCTGATATTCACAGAGTTCCTTCCAAGCATTGGTCTATAATTTACGTGTTTTTTTTTTTTTTTTGCAACAATTAGGAAAAGCAGCTTTTGCTGTTCTTCACTTGTAGGGTCTGACAGGCTGAGTAACTTGTCCAGACACGTAGTTAGAGGGTCAGCGGGAAAGCTGGGCTCTGAGCCAAGTGCATGGGATGCTAGGCTCTAAGATATTCCCACTCTGCCATGCTGCTGATGGGTGGAAGAGCATATCAGCAGCCTTTGGGACTTGGATGTTTTTCAAGCTTCATCAGGGAGAGAATTTGCTCCTCCTTAGATATCCTCTCCAGCAAAGCAAACAATCATAATGTAATCAGCCACCAGACAGATGCACAAACATAGCCCTTTGGGTCTGCAGTCCCAAGAGAGGAGAGTAACAGCTATTAAGGCTGACATTGCTGCCCAAAACCAACTCAACTGATCAGCGTCCCAACTCACCGATGGGCATAACTTCTTTAATGCATCCAAACTGTTCATGAATGAGCAAGGGGGAGCTGTAGTAACGCCGAAACCCCTTTGGCTGGAGAAAGAATGAGAAAGAGAAAGGCTTAATGTCACAGAGGTGATGGAGAAAACCACATAAGAGCTCTGAAAATCATACCAGCTGATTTTTCCAGGGGGCACCCCTCTGTCACCCTTGAAGATGCTGGCTTGTCCTTGAATTTATCCCTGGTGGGGGGATAGGACAGGAGGTACAGGTGGCAATAAGCAAGCTACACTCCACCCAGAAAGCAAGCCCCAACCCTGCCCTTCCTTTTCCTGCCTCTCCTCCTTCTCCAGACCTTAGCAGCCTCCCTTGTGTCCAGGCTCCCCATTATTTCCCACAATACAAATGGACTGGCATGCATTATTTCATAGCAGTTTACTATTAAGATTTATTAAAATCATAAAAGGCTTGGGCCATGGGAAGCAGACCTCAGAGGGAGGCTAAAAGGACCTTGTATATGTGGCAAACTCCCCCCAGAGTCATTTGTCTTGTGTTTTGGACTCTATCATGTTTTTCTGATCTCTCATTCATGGTCTTTGCCTTGGTTTGTGGGAATCACTTTTGGAAGAGGAGGAGGGGAACAGGTGAGGCAGGGGTTTTAGAGAAGATGACACTGCCATTCAGAGTAAGGAGATGAACTCTCTAAGAACCCTGATTTACTATATCCCAGCGCCAGAAGGGAAGTTTGTGGCCCGGCCCCTACTGGAATTCCCGAATCCTCGCCCTCATTTCTGGCAAGTGGTATATTTTTTTTGAACACTGCCATTTCTGAGGTGTGGGTGGGAGGAGCTCTCACTAACCAAGGAGGCAGGTCTTTGGTGACCTTAATCTCTTTGTTAAGACTTGGTATCTACTGATCCTAGGTCTTTTCCCTGGAGCAATAGGACATGAGATAATTCCTCTTCTGTATGACAGGTCTTAAATTTTTTTGAAGGCAGCTGTCACAGTCAAAGTGTCTCTAGGCTAGACATTCTTGGTCCCCTTGACAGTTCTTTGGCCATCCTAGTATCAACACTCTCAAAAGTGCTCTGGGTTCTTTTTTTTCCACATGTTGCCCCAGTACTGAAGCCCATGCTCCCAAGATGCTAAGACCAACCTAGAATGGGCCACGGCCATCTGATCTTCCTCGGCTTGGCCTCCATAAATCTCCTAAAGTGGTGCATCGATTTTTATTACTCGCTCCATTTTTAGGGTGGTGGTTAATCTCTCTCCTTCTCTTGACATCTACTGAGCCAATTTAACACTGAGATGACCAGCCACCCTCTATTTTCTGGACCTAGAGGGTTCCAGGGATGCCTCGCTTTCAACTTCAAAACATGGACAGCCCCAGGATGTGGGTCTTGCAGTGCTAACGCTGGAGAAGTCCCAACCCGGGACAAGTCAGTCACCCTGTTAAGAACACAGAGTCTTTTTCACATGGGGGACGTTTGTCTCTCAGGATGATAAAACTGTTCTTCCACTTGGTCATTAGGCCAACAAGGAAGCCCGGATGGTAGGCCAGGGACTTGGGGGCTGCCTCCCTAGCGTCTGGCTATGAGGGTGGAGGAGCTTGGATAGGCAGGGGGGTCTGGGCTTACTCCTGGCACCGGCCCTTACCAGCTTGCCCATGCACCGCTGGGGTGCTAGGCCATCCATGCACTTGTGGTGGAGACTCATCTTACAGGCCTTGCAGCGCAGCCCATGCTTAGCGTTTGCTCCTGTCAGACATGCGCGAGCTTTGGTTAGGAGACAGCCTGCCTTCACCTGGTGGCTAGCATGAAGTCCCTGAAAGAGGGGTTCATCCCCAGACCCGGGTAATTCTTCTTTTCTCACGCACTGAAGTTGCATGATGCTTTCGAAATGGACAAGATCTTATGGTAGATTCTTTGACCTTCTCCCACATCTGACACCACTTCAGGTACCAGCTCTGGTTTCCTTCTACTCCTTTCCTCTTCATTACTCCAGAAAATCTAAGTCTTCTCCATGTTACCGTTCACTCATTTCAAGCTAGCAAATGCCACTTTCTTGCTCCTCACAAAGGCCAGCCATTTCTGCTCTGTAAGTCTTGCCAAGGAGTGTAAGTGCAGTTTTGCCCATTTTTACCCAAGTTTCTGTCACAGAGTCTGAGCTGTTGGACAGACTCTCAGGAAAATGGCCAATAAAGGGGGAATGGCATAGTCTGTGTGAGAGACAGGCTGATGGTACTTAAAGTGGGGATGGAGGGCTGGGTCCAACACCAGCTCCTGGCTGGTGGAAGAGGAGCAGGGTCAGTATCCATGAGAACACTGCTTCAGGGAGTCAACCAGCCTCCCGGGACAGGGTGCCATGACAGGGTGGGAAGAAAGGAGACAAAGGAGAGAGGCCCCTTGGAGCCCATGCTGCAGAAGTGAGGCTCAAAGCAGCAGTGTTGGGGGGCAGACACAAGGGAGGGCCAGGAGGGCCTCAAAGATGTGGGGGGTGCTGGCCACCTGCATTCATGTCATGCAGAGCAGTTAGAGGGAGGTTAGGTGAGGATGTCAGGTTGGGACGTTTTGCCTCCATTTGGTCCAAGACAAGACAGAGCGGGGTGAGCTGGTAGGTTCCTCACACACCCCCAAACATGGGCTGCCAAAATGGGAGTTTATAGCTTTTAGATGACCAAGCACATGAAGCACATTAGAAAAGTGAGGAAAGGCGGGGCAGGAGAGGGTTTCCTTGTGGAACTGCTGAGGTCCTACTCCTTTCATCCTGCTCCTCCCACATAGCGACAAGGGTGGGACCGTCTCTACTCAGTCCTACTTAAAGAAGCTTCAAGGAGGTTATTTTAAAAGCTCGGCTTATATTCCCTGGAGTCTGCGGGACTATACCCATGTGGTATACCCACATGAAGAATGCTGACCAAGAACACCACTGGACAGGCAATGGGACCCCCAACATTTCATAGGCATTAATTCATACATATGCTCAGAGACATGAGGCCACAGATAGCCCCTGCTGCAAACACAGCTGACTACAGAAGCAAAATAAGGATCATATGTGAAAACCACTCTCTTCTCTGCCAACAAACCACCATTGGCCCTTGTCCAGACTAATTCCTAACTGAACTAGTTTATCTGTTTGTCTTCCTCCAATGCATGTGCAGGAACTAGAACAATCATTTAAACACGACTTGAATCACCTCCCTCTCTTGTGTAAACAGCTTTCAGTAGGTTCTCCCTGCCTTTCTGGCATTATACAAAATGATAAGCATGGTGGGGAAGCTTTGTATGATTTGGTGGGAGCCCATGCGTGCTCCTATCTTAGGCCAACCCCCTTGTTCATTATGCTCTAGCCTCCTGGCCTTCTGCGAGTTCCCTGAAGGCATGAGCTCTTTAATTTCTCAGGGTCTTTCACACATGTAGCCCTAAATGTCCTGAATGTTGTCTATATCACTCCTCACCTGGTTGGTCAGTCCTCATCCTTTGGGTCTCTTGTCATTCCTCCCGTGAAGCTTCTTGGCCACATTCCTCCTTTCCTGTCTAAATTATCTTTTTTTTTAAAATTAATCTTTCTTGCAGATTTCTGTTGTTGTTTTTCACAACATTTATCACAATTACTCATTTGAGAGTTTGTTTTTGTATGCCTTTCCTCCTGGACTGTGAACCCAATGAGGCTAAGGGCTATGTTTGTTCATCTGTCACTGTGTACCCAGCTCTGAGCATGGTGTCCAATAATATGTGCTAAATACATTAACCAACAAATTCTCTTGCAGTCACACATGTACTCAAATAGGAGTGACCGACTGAGATAATTAAGCGGAGATGATTCATTGATGGCATAGAAGCAACATTCCAGAACTGAAAGAGGACTTGAAGATCATCTGTAGGCATGATTTTATTCCATAGATGAAAAGCCCGAGGTACCAGGTCAGAAGAGGTCCTGCCTAGTATCACTTTTCCTCTGCTTGACCCTAAAACTTCCTCCCTTTATTGGGAGTAAGATATGTGAAGATATGAAAGGGGATAATTAGATAATAAAAAAAAGAAGGAGAGTACAAGAACCAGATATTCATCTGGGAAAAGCCACAGGCAAACTCTTGTCTGGACAAAGATCCACAAACCCTTCAGGAAGTATTACCTGAAAACTGCCTTCAAGAAGGTATCACTTAACACAAAGTGTGTCTGTTCTTACAACCACAGAAAGGCAAAGTGACTTATAAACAAACCATAAATTACTGGGTATGTGTGCTTGTTCATAAATATTAGTTGGAAAGGCTCTTTTCGTTTTTTTGAGAGTGGTTATTGCAATGGACTCTAAACACTGGACTTTGAAAGCAATCACTTATTTTTTTGTTTTCAAATTAGAGAATGCTATTTGTGCCCTATGAGAGAATGTAAGTAAAACTTCAAAGAAGAGTTATTTCATTGTGTGCTGGACTCTGAAATAGCACTATATGTATTAAGGTATATTTTCCTTCAGACCCGAACACCGTAATTTGTCTTCCTTGTCTGTTCTTATACTTTCCACTATTTGAATGAGTCAGATGACCAGCAATAATTTGGTTTTAGGTGTTGCAATTTCTACTGTGGAATAGCATGAGTGTGACTGAAGAGGAAAGCCTGTATTCTGTGGTTCAGAGAATAGTTCAAAGGGATAATTCACATCACTCAGTGGTGTTAGTTTACTGTAGCAGGATATGGGAAAGCTACAGTCTGGTCCATTACTAGTGACCTCCATCACAAAGGCATCACTGAATGTGACCCTTATGCCTCAGAAAGAGTGGGAAAAACATGGTTTTAAATTAGAATCTGTCTCATGCTGGCCCCTTAAACTTATGAAAGCTACTAACGTTCCCAGAGCCTCAGCTGTCTCCTCATAAAATGGCAATGCTTCTAAGTCCTCCCAGGGTTGCTAACAGTAATAGTGTCAAAATACATGCAAAGGGGATTGCATGGATTTAAATACTTGGAAAAATAAAGATGTCACTAAACTCTGAGTAAGCATGGTGGACTTGCCACAAGGGACTCCCATTTATTCATACCAAAGCCCACTAAAATGTCAAAGAATAAAAAGTGACATAACCCCCAAATATCAAGGTTACCAGGAAGACTGGCAAACACAGAATAGAGTTCAACATGTATTCAGAAGACAGAAAGCAACTGGAGGAAGGGCAAGGAATTTCACAGAAAAGGGGGAGACAAATTTCCCTATAGCAATTTGGAAATGGGAGGATCAAGGACCGTTGAAAATTGTGGAATTTCAAAATTCTGAAAGAAAAGACTTTCCAACCTAGAATTTTATACCCAGGCAAATTAGTAACAATTATGTAGGCAGAACAGACACATATTCAGGGACTCAAAATATTTGTTTTCCATACATCATTTCTCAGAACACTAATAAAAAATGTGCCTCAGAGAGATCAGGGAATAAATCAAGGAAGAGGAAGTTGTTGGATACAGTGCACAACAGAGGAACTGACACAGAGGAAAGGTAAATGATAAGGCCTATACAGGTGCTGCAAGATGAAGTAAGGCCATATCCTTGGGGGGAAATAGAACTTAGAAGTTTATTGATGCTTTTCAGGTTTGGATACTGTAATAGATATGGCATCTGATAGAAACATTTGAAAAAAAATCATAGATGCATAAAAAGTCAAGAAAATTAAAAAGGCAATTTCTGCTTGAGGAAATATAAAAGCTGTGTAAAAATAGAAATGTAATCTTAGTACAATATTTGAATCAGAATCTAGCAATAGTCACAATAGTGTATACACTGACTATCAAGTTCACATAAAATTGTGACAAAACTACTTGGGAAGATGAGAACAAAGGGAGAGCAAAGATTGTGCTGTATGTAACTCTTGTGGGAAGGTGAGAGTGAGGCAGAGAACAAACAGGGGGTGCTGGAGGGTGATAGCCAGAAGCCAATAAATATTTCATTAATCAATAAATAGTAAGCACAGCATTTAGACATATTGAAATAAATGCCAGAAGAAACAATTGCAGAGGATGAAAGTAACTACTTTACAGAAGTGTTCTAGTTGTAGGATGAGAAAGTTTCCAACGAAGTATTTTCAGTACCATCTGTACCATATTTAAATTACTCTTGTGTCCTACTGTGGCAAAAAGCAAATGAAAATGAAGCTGCTGGAAGCTGGGTCCTACCAGTCCCTTGGATTGATGTGGTTTGTGGTATATGGAGATACACGGAAAATAGGGAGCCAGCTCATAATGTAATGATCAGTTATTCCCTGGGGCTTGAACTTCTGGGAAAAACTAAGATAGTTCTAGGAGTTACAGTGGAAAATTGTTAAGAATGTTAGTTATGATACTCAGATGGAGTTTGGAATGGATTTGTGCAAGCCAAGACAACAATGACTAACTTCCTGGCACTGGGCTTTTTTATGAGCATGGCTGGGTCTACCATTATGGATAAGTGAGCTGTCCCTAGAGGAACCAAGTGTTGAAGCTCTTGTGAATAAAGGAGTCTCTATATAGATATTGGGAGAAATATAAAAAGGGTTTTCTTTTTTTAAAATTTATTTTTTATTTAAGCTCTTTTTATTTAAACATATAATGTAACCCCACCCCCCTCTCCCAACCCCTCTCCCCCCCCACCCCCCTCAGTTTGTTTTATGACATTAAGAGTCTCTTTTGGTTTGTCTCCCTCCCGATCCCATCTTGTTTCATTTTTTCTTTTCCTACCACCTTAACCCCCACCCCTGTTGCATCTCCACTTCCTCATATCAGGGAGATCATGTGATAGTTGTCTAAAAAGGGTTTTCTTAATGCAAATGGTTAATCAACAACACTGGATGACAGGCTCCTTTTTTTTTTTTTTGGAAAATTAACATTGATTATATATATCTATAAAAGAGTTGGCAAGAATCATTTTGGTAACATTTGGCCATTTAGGCATTACTTAACCCTTAGTCACATTTCATATTGTATCTCTTAAAAATAAAACAGGATAAACCAAGGGTTTACAATTAAGACCGCTTAACCAGGAAAATAACATGGAGAATGAGTAAGAAATGGAATGATAATATGGTACTTAATTCCACAGAGAACAATAGTTTTAATTGTTACTAATAATTAGTTTGCTTCCAGATTTTGGGTAATTTATTCACCTCTGGGACCTCTGCAGCCAGAAAGGTGCTTGGCTGGTACACTACAGTCCATGAAGAGTGATGAGCCTAGGGGTGCCTGGGTGGCTCAGTGGTTGAGCCTCTGCCTTCGGCTCAGGTCATGATCCCAGGGTCCTGGGATCGAGCCCCGCATTGGGCTCTCTGCTTGGCAGGGAGCCTGCTTCCTCCTCTCTCTCTGCCCGCCTCTCCATCTACTTGTGATCTCTCTCTGTCAAATAAATAAATAAAATCTGTAAAAAAAAAAAAAAAAGAGTGATGAGCCTACCCAGGCCTGGGCCAGAGAAGTGCCCAGACTAAGAGAATGTTGGGGGGTCTACCCGCCTCATTCTATGCAAAGAGACAGATTTCTCCTTGTGCCCCAAATCCTGGAGGCTTGTGTGACTACTGGGTTCTAAACTACTTGCAAATCTTCATTGTATGAGCCCTCATCAGGCTGGGTCTAACTTTTCATATCCATGTTCCAATGTGACTAACCCTGGTTTGCTGGGACTCAGAACTCCCCAGGTCCTGCACGGCCCTATGATCCAGGCCAGATACTGTTCCATGCAATGCCTGCCTGACCTAGGACGTGAATTGAAAGCTGATTCTGGGAACCACTGTCTCTGTCTCTGCTATTGGTTTGCAGATGTTGAAAACTATCTGCACTGGAATCCTACTAGCCGTGCCCCTTGACTTATGTCATTTTCCTTGTGGACTCCTCACAGCTAACAGCTTACATGGGCCTCTGAGTCCTCCTTCTGGCATGAGCTCCCATGACACCTCCCAGGTGACCTACAACAGTGTCTGTGAGTGCTCTGTTGTCCTGACAGAGAAGGTTCAGATTTCCATCATTGCTTTCATCTGATACCTATAACTCAGAAAGGCCAGTCCCTCCATACCTAGACATGCCTGATTCTATGAGTGCATAGGCATAACCTCAGTCATGGTTCTCTGTACTGGTGCAATGAAGAGACATCTGAGGGCACCCCGTGTAAATGATGGCCTGAATGACCTCATGTGGAATGTTGATTTCCAGTCAGGAATGCTTACATTCTGTATCTTCGGTGGCTTCATTCTTAAAAACTCTGGCTTCAGAATCTAAATAATAATAAGATTACTTATTATTATTATTTTTATATTATAAATATAATATAATTAAATATAATATAATATAATATAATATAAAATATATTATAAATATAATAATAAATATTATATATTTATTATTATTATTATTATTATAAGATTACTTATTATTACAGTATGGAGTCAGTGCTCCATACTGGAATTAAAAATAATACATGCAGGACATGGGAAGTATTTCTGTGACTTTTACATGCTACTTCTTTTTGATATCAAGTCATGGTGTGGAGATTATCTTCAAGACTGTGAGGCCACGTGAAACCAGCTAAGCCAAACAGACTCCCTGGGCATGATCTTTTCTCATCTCCTATGGACAGAGGGTGACTTGAGAGAAAAACAAATGAATGGAGGAAAAAATCAGCATAATTAAGATGGAAGGAGTTCAGCGGTCAATACACACACACACTTGCATACACATATTTGAGATCGAAGAACATTGTACTAGAAGTCATAAATGAATTCTCACCCTGATCCTGCAGAAAGGAAAGGCAGCAGGAAGGGACTAAAAATTATCATGCTCTTGTGCACTCTTAGGCAGTTTCCTGGATGTTTCTTCATTTTATTAATACTTGTTACCTGTTATATGCAAGGTGTCATTTTAATTGAAGAAGGTGGGGGTAATCGATAATTTCGATGGCAAAGAATGGAAAATGTTGAGTTGGGTTGAATATGTGATTCACTAGCTGTGAACTCAATACTGTAATTTTCCCCCTGTTTTTATCCATACAGTACTGTGAGGTAGGGATTTTTATTCTCTTGTTGTAACAGAGAATGAACTGAAGCCCAGGGATACATAGCAAGTGAGGACAGAGACGGGACGAGGGTCCAGGTCTATACAACTTGGAAGCTTGGCTCTCTTCCCTCGTCCTCACTGCCTCCTGGCAGACGTCCGCACATCAGTAGATCTCTACCCTGACCTGGTCTGCATTTTTCCTATTGAAACTGAAAGGGAAAAATTCCAAAGGCATTCATGGTCCTCCAAGCTCTGTTTATGATAATTGTAGAATAAAAATACGAGTATGTTACCACAGCCATTGAAGATAGGGTTGGAAGGTTGGAGGAGAAGGGTCAAGGAATTTCTAAAGGTTTTATTTATTTATTTGACAGAGAGAGATCACAAGTAGGCAGAGAGGCAGGCGGAGCGAGAGAGGGGGAAGCAGGCTCCCCATCGAGCAGAGAGCCCGATGTGGGGCTTGATCCCAGGACCCTGGGATCATGACCTGGGCTGAAGGCAGAGGCTTTAAACCCACTGAGCCACCCAGGTTCCCCTCAAAGAGTTTCTAGATACCAAAGTTTTCCCTGAGGAGATTCTGGGTCAGCAATGGTTCCTGTCCCAACATCCTCTTCCAATCACATTTGTGATGGGTAACAGGTAGGCTCTCATAGCGGACGTAGGTGAACAGGAATTTTTTGCACGAGCTGGCCACTGTTGGGATGCAGTCCATGTAACAGATATGTAGAAGGGATTATAGGCTCCACTGCTCTGCCCCTCAGGGCAGGCTCTTGAATTCATGCAGAAGGAACATGTGGGAAATACAGAGTCTTTCCCATTGCAGACATTGCCAAGCCCGCTAAGCTGGCGATGACTCATGCGATCAATAACGCATTAAGAATCAAGGCTGCAAATGCATTAGCCAATATAAGAGTATCCTGCTGTTTCTAGTTTTCCTATATACTTATCTGGGGACTTGTTTTTGTTTCAAAAATGACACTGATGTCATAAATGTTCTCATCTTGGTTGATTCTTTTTAAAAAGAGGAGTGGAGGCAAGGTGGAGAAATATAAATGTAAGAAGACAAAAGTACCAAAGCAGGACAGTTGTTCTACAACTTATTATGACTTCCATGCATAAATTGCCTTCTATTTTTATGTTTGATCTGGATATGTGTGTATATATATGCACACGTAATAAATGTACCATGGTGAGGTGGAAGAAGCTGGACTTAAGCTATCAAAAGACTTAGATCTTAGTCCTTAAGTCTGAGACCTTGGA
>ML105861.1:22892-35204 GCA_003697995.1 Taxidea taxus jeffersonii | reverse complement strand
GGAAGCCCTCTGGGATGGGTACTGCTGGTCCGGCGTTACAGACTGAGATGCAGGACAGTTTCACAGTCTGTCCAGATTTACGCAGCTAGTCACTAGCTGAGCTGAGATCTGAATGGGTTTCCCCTGGTTCCAAGTGATCCAAAGGCTGAAAGCCTAGTCTTTCACTGCTCCAAGAGGGTACCTGTGTGTCTCTATTCTATATATGAACATATTTTATTTTATTTTCATTTTAAAAAACCATTTATTTATCACAGAGAGAGAGAGAGAGCACTCTCTTGCAAGGGAAGGAGCAGGGAGGGAGACAAGCAGGCTCCATGCTGAGCCGGGAGCCTGATGCAGGCTCAATCCCAGCAGTCCCCAGAGATCACAACCTAAGCCAAAATCAAGAGTCAGGCACTTAACCAACTGAGCTACCCAAGTGCCCCTATATAAACATATTTTAAATGAAGATAAAAGGCTCTCATTTATTTCATGCGTTTTCAATTTCTTTTTGAGATATAATTGACATAACATTGTTTCAGGTGCACAATATACCGATTTGATATTGGTATATATTGAAAAATGATCACCACAACAAACCTACTTAACATTCATCACCACTGATGGCTGCCAAGTTTTTAAAATTTGCAATTATTAAGAAAAATATTGTTTACAGATCAAAAATAAGGCTCATGGCTTCAAGACCACCCACTTGTAATACAGTAGAACAAACCAGAAAATATATTACCAACATCCTCCAAAAGAGAAAGCATGTGTTTTCCTTAGAGTTCTAAATATTCGTTGGTTCCATGGGAAAGTAGCCTGTTCCAGAGAGCTACTAGGATGATGATGATGATAAATATCACAGGATCAGTTAAACGGATCTGAAAAATAGAACCTCTTAAAAACAACTCTTCACTATGGATTTACAATCCTTTCAGATTCAGGACATTTAAGAAAGAACAATCCTACGGTTCTGCTTTCAGTTAAAAAAAAAAAGAAGAAGAAAAAGAAGAAAAATAAATTTCAGAAATAGGCCAAGTAAAGTGGACCATGAACCAACAGCTCCTCCTACAGTAACTGAGAAGGTTTTTCTCTTTTCTTGGTCAGCTTTCAGGCTTCTTTCCCAATTCAGGTATGATGATTATCCTCTTAATTCCCAAGAAGCTCCTCCTACCGGAAACTACTGTTAATATTAGAGTTTTAAACTCACTTACACTAAGTGGAAAGTGGCCTTTTTTTTTTTTTGAAGATTTTATTTATTTGTCAGAGAGAGAGCGCAGGAGCAAGCACAGGCAGACAGAGTGGCAGGCAGAGGCAGAGGGAGAAGCAGGCTCCCTGCTGAGCAAGGAGCCCGATGTGGGACTCCATCCCAGGACGCTGGGATCATGACCTGAGCCGAAGGAAGCCGCTTAACCAACTGAGCCACCCAGGCCTCCCGGAAAGTGGCCTTTTTAAGCCCCAATCCCCGCCCCCTCCCCGTCCCCGCCCCAGCCCAGAGCAAAAGCTCCAAGGTTACTAAAGGCAGAAACCTAAAATGATCCATGTAAGTGCAAGGCTAGTTCCCAGAGTTGGTGAGAGAAGTCCGAGGACTCCAAGGCAAGGCTATTAAGAGAGATTCTGACTCCATTTACCTCAAGTACTCAGAAATCTCAGGTACTCCAAATACCACCCACTTTGTGGCCACCTCTTACTTTCCAACCGGACCACAAGATGGCGCTACGCTCCAACTGTTCACTTCCTGCACCAGCCAGGTCCCTGGGGTGCATAGAAGCTCAACAGGCAAAAAATTTAGTAAAAATAGGGTGGCTTTTTATTTGCTCGTTTGTTTTGTTTTGGGCAGGAAGATAAATTAAATCAGCAACCTCTGCTTTTAAAGGAAACTTGAGACATGAGGAAAGAGAATGCCTGAATTATGAGCTACTTCTATTTTAGTAAATATTTAAGCATAGATTCTTTAACATATGGCACCCGAAGCTTACTATTGGGGGAAAAAAAAGAAAGAAAAAGAAGAAGAAGAATACCATAAGCCATTTTAAGAAGACTTTATCCTTTGTCTCTGAGACACTGTCCCCTGAATCGATGAAAAAAAGCAAGCAATAATGTTTTTACCTCTTGAGAAATTTCTCCAGGCTTGCAATGGATTTTGTTTATTTTTCTTTTGGGGCTGGATATGAATTGGTTGGCAGAGTTTCTACAATGGATTTTAAGCTGACCTAAAACACACTCCCACACGTACACACACGCCTGCTCTTCAGGAACCGGAATTACAACACAGGGTGCTCGGTTCCCCAGGGCAGGGCCCCACGAGGCTCCCTCCCGACCCTTCTCTCCGGCAACCTTTTCACAGGCAAAGTCTCTGCTCTCATCCAAACCAACTCGGATGCAACTTCCTTGCCAGCCTCCTGGCTTCTACCAGCACATTCGGTTAAATAAAGTTTCCAGGCCAGCACTTAGAACTTCGCTGGTAAATGTCACAGAGTAACTTCCAACACGCATCGTTCAGAAAAATGTGCAATTCCAATAAAAACCACACTTTGCCAGAAGGAGCTTTTTCCTGTGTGGAAAAGAGAGTAAAAGGAGTAGACGTTGGATAGTTCCAGGTTTATTCTAAACGGCACACATTTTCTACCTTTCAAAACACAGTTCACCAAAGTGGTGACATTTGAGAAAAATCGTTTGTTTGTTTTTTTAAATTTCCCTCCCATATCAAATCTGCTTCATATCATCTCTCCTCTCTTAATGCACCTTGGCAATCTCCCCCTTCCCTCGGCCCAGCCTCCAGCAGACAGGCATCCGGGCAGGCTGCCGTGGAGCTGAGCATGAAGCATGAGCTCCGCCTACTGACAGCTGGGGAGAAAGACAGGCTCTCTCAAACCCACCAGAGATGATCCAAATTAGAAGATCCAAATTTCTCTCCCGAATTTAGTCCAAGTTGCAAAAAATTGCTTAAACACACACATACACACACACACACATGTAAATAAAGTTATACTTAAAACTTCGTATTTAGAGGGAGCATTTGGTTTAATCTGCAAAAATATTTTCACTAATGGAGTATGTAAATACAAGCAAGTGACAAGATCAGCTTTCATTCAATTCGGTCTTGTGTATGTGCCTTTCCAGGTGTTGCAAGCTCATCCTAAGAGCTGGAGATCTCCTCTGCTGGCTCTGAAAAAAGGCAGGAAATTTTCTGATCCATTCCATAACGAGACAAGAAGCACTTGTTCTGTTGTATGGCCATTCTCACGGACTCCAGGAGATCAGAGAATGCGTCCCCAACCGAGTCTCAGGAGAGGCAGCTGGTGAATGGCAGTCATCTGGCAGGAACCACATAGTAGAGTAGGTCAAAATTTAATTTTCCCCCCTGTTCTATATTGAGCTGACCCTGGAATTGTTCCTTCCTGTTCTTGCCTTACTATGGATGGATGGTTCTGTTCCCAATTCTTATAATTTGTGAGACATCATTCAGAACTAGCTCGTCATTGTCTTGTTGTGTGAGACATTCATTTGACAAATGTTTATGTGTCCGACACTGTTCTCAGCCATAAAGCTGCCCCCGTCACAGCCCAGCGCAGGAAACAGATGAGCCAAGCACTGAATACGGTGCTAGGAGAAGAGGGCTTTGCTGGATAGACACGTATGGCACCAGGTGATTTAATAATTTCATTACACAAACTTACGTGTGCCATGCTATTTGGTCTTGGATTTTACTCTCGTCTCTTGGGGCTCCAACCAATGGCTGCCACCTTACCCATTTTGGACTTTCATAAGTATTCTCCCTCTTGTCCGTTCTGGGGTTCCAATACATCATATACTTTTTCACCATTAACCCTTCCCCCAGTGTCTCAAAAACAAGTACTCATCTGATCTCATTATGATTAGATATCTTCAGTAACAATAAATTGATGGATTTTCCCAACCCTTGAAAAATCGGGTGTCCTGACATTTCACACCCAGTAAAGCCATGGCATTTATTCATCCAGAGGGAAGTTTAACACCACTAAGAATTAAAGACGTCATTTCCAGGCTTTGGCTTTCAAAATGAGATTATTTAAGCCTACAGTCAGCCGGCAGTCTGAAAGCAAAGCTTTTACATTTCAAAAGAAAAATAAAGTTTTGTGGAGTGATGAAAGGCGTTTAGAATTGCAATGAGCCAGACACTGGAGAACTGATACTGGAACAGATCACCGAGAAAGGAAGAATTCAGAATATGACCCAAGAAAGAGGCACGTCAGGATGGGGGCGGAGCTTTGGGCGTGGCCTCAGGAATGCACGGCCCCAGTTTCCGCCCCCTTCTCTCAGGGGCTAGAACTCAAAGGCCCAGATAGAAATATGTGGGTGGCACATATTGCATGGAGCACTGGGTGTGGTGCATAAACAATGAATATTGGAACACTGAAAAAATAAAATTAAATTTAAAAAAATACGTGGGTGGGTTCTGGTGGGTGGGTGTTTTGTGTTCCACTTCCCTGAACTTGAGAGATTGTAAAAACGGTTTTTCAGAACAACTTCAAATTCGCAGAAGTGCCACACCGAGCTGAGCCAGAGAAGCAAGGGCTAAGGGAAGTTCTGAGGGGTTCCTACCCATCACAACACATGCCACCACTGACGGGAAGAAGCACCTGAGAGGCCAGGTGGAATAAGGATGCAGAAAGCAAGAGAACCTTATAGCTGGAGCCAATGGCAGAATGTCGATGCAAATACAAAATCCAAAGGGTAGGGGAATGAGGGGCACTTGGGGGACACCAGAGGACTCCACTGCCCATGAAGAACCTGGGACCTCTCCATGGAGGCCAGACATGCGCTAGAGAAAGCTTCCTGTCCTGGAGGTCATGTGTCCCTCTGCTCTCTTGAAAGTAGTTAAACCATGTCTCAACCCAGATGATGTCTTCAAAAAGAGGAAGCAGAATGGGGATCCCCTAGGAGGGGTGAACAGTTCTGTTAGGAAGTGTCAACTTTAGACTGAAAAATAGATATATTTACATATATGTTTTAGATATGCATATGTGTGCGTATATTTGCAAACATGTATGTATATATTTTATACACATATGCGTTTACAGTAGCAATATGCATACATATATACGTGTGTGTGTGTTGTGTATCTCTTTATAGTGGTTATGGAGCCAATTTGCATGGGCTAGTGAAAGCCGATTGTAAGCATCTCTTCTCAGCTCCACATTCAACAACATCGTGCTGGAGGCTTGAAATTGGCCACAGTGGGATATTTACACTATAGAAACTGGCAGTGCTACACAATCAGGAAATCCTCCCACAAAAAGTGATTGTTGAACACTGACCAGCTCACATGCATCATCAGATGTGTGAATGCGTGTGTGCGTGCATGCATGTGCTTTTTCATCAGAGTGTTTTAAACCAAAAGAAACTAACTCACGTTATTAAGCATCTTCTCCCACGTCTCACCCTAGAAACGTTTGTGCGTGAGCGTGGTCACATGTATGTGCACGTGTGCATGCACACACGGAGTCATAGTCAGAAATACGAATTTCTGAGCAAGATGAGACCTGTTAAGAAAAAGTTACAGTTTTTGCACATGTGAGACATGAAGAGTATGTTTCAACCACACTATGCTTTCTAAGTACAAGGAGAAACCTGTCCTCTGGGTCATTATTGACAATGTCAGATGCTTCCGTGTCTGTCGTCATAAGGTTGACCAGTGTATCTGCATCTGACTCTCCACACAACACTTACTATGTGATTCTGTGTAAGTTATCCTACCTCTCAGTTTCCATTTCCTTCTGCGTAAAATAGAGACCAAATATCCTTACCTATCAGGGGGGTTGGGAAGAGGAGAGAAATGTCAAGTGCTGGCCAGCATTAGGCTTAATAAAAAAGTCACTGCTAAAGGGTAAGGTACTTGGTTAACAGAACAGACGCTTTCTTTCATGCATCTGCAGATGGGCTGCAGAGAGCCCACCTGGAATGGGGGAGTGAGGGAATCACAGTCCGCAGCAGAAGTAAAGCATCATCCCACACTTTTTAAGAAGGCTTACTTCCAAGTCTGCTGGAGATTATGTGGCTGAAGTGCTCCCCCAGGGGGTGTGGGGGAGTGAGCCTGACCTTACGGTGGCAGCAGCGGGACTGGCTGAATGCCTAAAGACCTGATTCCAAGGTGCGCAGCTTCACTCTCTTGGGGTAACATTCTAAGCCTTGGGCTTGGAGCTGGGTATCTGAGGAGCTCTCTTCAATCAAAAGCAAAAAGGCCTGGGAAAGGCCTGCTTGCAAACACAGCTCCCTGAATGCAAAATATTTATATGGCAAAGTGACATAACAAGGCCAGCCAGCAGAGAGGGGACAGCAGGGGCTGACACTGGGTAAGCCTGAATCCGCTCACACCACGCCTCCCCCAGGAGATCAAAAGGGAGGTGAAAAAAAAATCATAGAGAGGTGAACAGGAGCATGAAAGGCCTTTTTTATTCCCAATTAAGTGTGGTGTGAAAGGAGATGATCCCTGTGAAGGGGAACAAGGCTGCTAGTGGCAGAGAGGCAAGCGCGGGGCAGCGTTTTTAATACTTGCTGTCTGCGCTGGGAGGGAAGAGGCTGGATAATTGCCCAAATCTCATAACCTTTAATTACCCACATCCCGGAGGACAAATTAAAGAATGTGCCAGTAACACCTGCAACCAAGGTTACAGGTTCTAGAACTGTCAGACAGCAGCTCCTTAGAAGTGGAGGAATTTTCCTTGATATTTTCACACCTGTGGATAGGAGAGAGCGAGTGGCAAGGATGTGAGAATCCTCAGAGGTCTGTCACCCCTGCCTGGCTTCTTTTGTCAACATCTCCCTCTGCCCCACCCCCAGCAGACCACCCATGCCCGCACCCCAATTCCAAACATAAACATCTCAGGCTGCAGAGAGATGGGCATAACACTAAAGGGGTGGCGGGGGGGGGGCGGAGGGAGGGGCTCACAGGAAAGATCCTGAGCAGTCACACTTGCATTCTATTTTAGGGGATCAAAGAGAAGAATAATGGCCATGACCCAGCCTCTCTACCCTTCAGGTTCTCCCTTTGTTACAGCTCTTTGAAGATGCGGTCCTCCTTGGGCCAGCCTCCTTTCCTTTGGGTTGGCAAACATGCTCCCAAAGGCAGCCATGCCAGAAATGGTTGTAGAAAACAGGGGGAGTTGGCAGGGAAGAAGGGAACTGGAACTGACCACAGAGGAAGAACCAACTGGTGCAAGGCGGAAACGTGGGCACCACGACCAGGCACTAGACCCAGAGTGAAAGAAGCCGTGGCCGCCTCAAGTCAGCAGAAGCAAGCTGCCTTTCAGGGGCCATGTTATTAGCGAAAGCACCTCCGTGTCTCCTGTGAGAACCAGAAAAGTGCCTTTGTGCTGGGGAATTTGGATACACAGGGAAAACTGGTTAGAATGTTGAAAAGTCCTAAAGCAGGACCTCGCCTAGGAGTCCATGTGCAAACACATGCCCTTGTTGTGACTGGCACAGTTGTGCAATCCATCCGTCTACACACACATATATACGGGCACCTGCCTTGCTTCATGACTGTGCTGGGCATGATAAGGTTTCAGGAGGAGCTGCCCGGACTCCACATACACAGTCCAACGGGAAAGATGAGTCCAGCATCAACAGCAAGATCCCATGTATGATGAAATGCTATGGAAATAAATTCACGGAATCTAAGGAGCCCCAAAAAGGTAGTCATTTATTCTTCTGCACATTCCTTGAAGATAGGGCGATAATCTTCTCTTCAGTTCACCAGCACCAAGGAGACCACAGTGCACAAAACAGGAATTCCATAACTGTGGCTGGAGTCAACTTACTGCTCCCACTGTTGGGAGATAAAGGTCATCACATCAGGATAAGTTTCTGTCACAAGTGCCCTTTCTTGGCAGTGAAGGAGATAGCCCTCAGAGACAGAGAGGGAGCCAACATTTAGCTTGGGAATCTTTGCCCAAGGTCTTCCTACACTATTGTGTATCTGTGTTCTTGGGCAAGATGTTTTAACTCTCTCTGCCTCCGTTTTCTCATCTGTAAAATGAAGATAAATACAATTTTTTTTTAAAGATTTTATTTATTTATTTGACAGAGAGAGCGAGCGAGCACAGGCAGACAGAGTGGCAGGCAGAGGCAGAGGGAGAAGCAGGCTCCCTGGTGAGCAAGGAGCCCAATGTGGGACTTGATCCCAGGATGCTGGGATCATGACCTGAGCCGAAGACACCCGCTTAACCAACTGAGCCACTCAGGCATCCTGATAAATACAATTTCTATTGGGCTCTATTGTGAGGATAAAATGAGCGAATGCAAGCAAAAGAGCTTTGCAAAATTAAAAAGTGAATGAATAAGGAGTTGTAGTGGTGATGATCATAGCCTACAAGAAGCTTTCTCACCTCGGGCTAAGCACTGCTTCCTTTAACCTGCAGATTACCTTGGGAAATGGTAGCATGCAATGCTCCCATCACTTCCCTGTGAATGAGGCTGCAGATTTCCTCTGGTTGTTCAAGGGCCTGGATCCAGTGTAGGGAGCCTGGGCATCAAAGGCTTCTAAGTCTTAGCTAAGGTTGTCCCATACCATGTTTAGATTTATGGAAGAAGACATTTTGAAGAAGTGAGTGGAAAGAAAACTTCTTGTAGCTCCTGTTGCAAACCTTATTGTTTATATCAAATGGTAGAGAAGGGTATGAGATGCTACTTGGAATCCACAATGGATAAAATCAAACATCAGGCCAGCAACAACCATCTTGGCATATTTCTGGCAGGTTCTACCTTAGCCTCTTTTCAGGCTCTTTTGTGGGAATGCTCAAAGAGATCTTGAGTCTGGGTAGAGTGAAAAGGCATTATAGGAAGAAAAAGGGGGAGCAGTTCTTTCTCCAGTGGACACCCACATGTCCTCTGTAAACCTTGGTATTACATAGAGGGTCATCCCCTCTTTCTCTTCCTTTCTACGCTTTTTTTTTTTTTTATTCAAGGCAGGACCAAGACAGAGTAAGACACCTGGGATATCTAGGGCCAAAGTTTGAAGAGGAGCTCATTCACTCTCAAAGTTGTGCATCTGCACAGTGATGCCTAATTTAAAAAAGGAACATTGAAGGTTGCCTTAAATAAGGAATGAAATGCAAAGGGCCAACAATTAGCTTGATGGTAGGGATGAAGAAAAAGAGGGCTAGGGAAGCCCCTTTCTCCGAACAAGGTGTGCATTATGCATAAGATTCAGAAACCTGTAACACCAACTAATAGAGTTGCTGCCTCCCCTTCCTGCTGCCATCCTGGACTCACTGGCCATCTGTCACTGCAGATGCAAGGGATCCCAGAAGTATGTGGGTCAGGGTAATTGTTCCACTTTGCTTTGTTCTAGTCTAGAAGTACCTCAGAGGGTTGTCCTGTTAGTTGTTCTATCCTCTGTGTTTCCAAAATACTCTCTCCTGTATCTTATTCACCTTGAACAGTGGGAATCTACCTCCTTTCTTGGCACATTGACAGCGTTTAATATGTTGTGTGAAAGACATGATAAATGTTCAAATTCACTTCAAAATACATCTGCTGAGGGCAGACTATCATTCATCAGTGGAGGGAAAGAGCCTCTTAATCTTGTCTTTTAGATTTCTTATTGGCTGATGTTCTTGGATGAAATTTTTCCATTGAAAATAGAAAATGCTTAAGATTAGAATGCCTTTTTGTTAGGAAGAATAAGAAAAAGAAGAAAAAAATGTTCAAGCACTAAAGAGCCAATGAAGGTCAAAAAGGAAATTGTGCAATGCCGCACATAATTGAAGCCAGGAATTATCCTGACAGCATGTGGCTGGCTGATTTTTCTAGGCTGGCTAATTTTTAAGGAATTGGCTGAGGTTAAAACAGTAAACGAAAACATTTTTGCCTTCTTGGGAAGAAAATTTGCTTGGATGTTAAGGTGATGATGCTGGTAAAGTAGCCCTTTCCATCACCATTCTCAGAAAGTCAGTGCTGAAACATCTGATATTCTGTTCTTGCCCTGACCCTACATCTAGGGGAGCTGTTAATGAGGGATCCATGAATGGGTGTCTTAGGGAGATAGAACTCTCTGAAAGTACATGCAAAATATCGTAAGAAAACATACAAGTGCTTCTGTGCATGTGTGGGCATTTTGTGAAGAGCACAGTTCGGTCAGCCTCCAAAGGTTAAGAACTACTGTACCACATTTAAGATTTCAAAAAATATCCGTTAAATGAATCACAATTTTATAGTGGAAAGAATATTATCCAGGAGCCCCAAGATCCGGTGGCTTTGCCAATACCCACATGAGAGCTAAGGACAAAGTCAACTAGATTCTTTGAAGCTCAGCTTTCTTAAGTGTTTTAAGATTTTTAAATATTACCATCCGGTGATAGAAAAGGGCCCTAAATTTACGAAGGATATTGACAACAATGAACAACATCCCCTGAATCTCCAATGAAGAAATATTTAGTGGAAAGTTTAATTCCAGGGTCCAAATGGGCTCCATTCATAGACAAAACAGAGTGAAGGAAATGTGCATTCCTTGGTATAAATCTTTAAGAATGTTCTACCTATTGTTGCCAACACTGACATTTCTCTAAGGAGCCTTTGAAATAGTGCAAAATTTGACAAGACAGATATCTGGAGACTCACGCTTTCTTCTCTTAGAAATAAAATAAAACATCTAGATAAAGGAAGGGTCAAGGTTTAGAATCTGCAGCCCAAGAATTTTATACCCCACCTTCTACAATATACTCGGGCCAAGAATGTGACCAAAACATAGGTAGTTAAAACAGACACATGGATGCTCCCTCTCTGGGTTTGGATAAAAACAAGAACTAGTCAATTTCAGAAAACTTTACCATGGGATAGTGACATCAAATTCTTTTATAGACTAGAAGTGACTAAAAACTGACAGAATTTGAGATACTAAACCCTAACTTGTTTAAATTTTAAAATGCATGAAACATTAAAAGACATGAGGATTATAAAGGACAAGGAAAAAATATGACTTATGAGTTTTGCTTTGTACAAGAAGAAAAAAAATTTCCTACTCTTTTTCTCTCATTTTGAGAATGGAAGACAACACCCTGGTTGAATATCTATCTGGGACAAGGTAAGATTAAAAAAAATAAATAAGAATAAAAATTTCAAACTTTCTGCTGATTCTTTGTGCTCATCAGAGTAGAATAAAAGAAGTACATGGTGATTTTGATGAAAACACCTGACAGGGTCTTTCCAGTTGAGAAAGACAGACCCCATGAGTAGATCTCCAGCAATGGTTCTCAACTGACTGTACTTCAGAATCACCAGGGAACCTTTAAAAATAGAAATAGAGATGTCTAGCATTCACCAGGAAATTCTGATCTTATTGGGTACAGATAATGCCTAGGGAACAGAATTTATAAAGTTCCTCTTGGTGATTCTAGTGAGTAGCCAGAATTTAAAACCACTCTTCTAGAAGAAGGTTGAGGAGAAAAATCTAAATTGCTCTGCATCAAATTATGAGAATTCTTAGTTTGGAGATGGTAGCTTATAAGAGAGGAGTCAGGAATTATGGAATTGGACACAGAAAGAATACAGACAAATGGATTACAAAAGGAGAATGAATGGATTTCAAAGACTGACTCAGATTGGAGCCTCTGTTAGATAGGCATATGGTAAGAAATTCCCTACCGTGGATGGCCACGTATCTTGAAGACTGTTGATGTGACATATTCTCTTGTAAGTGTCTACCTGTCCTCTGTTGTAGTGTGATGTTGCTCTATCAATAGTACTCAGTTCCTCAGGAGTGAAGGTTAGTAGAACCAAGAACCAAGAAAATAAAAAACTGACCCTCCATTATTAAGGAGAGCACATGTTGTGATGAGCATTGTTATACACAACTAACGAATCATTGAACACTAGATCGAAAACTAATGATGTACTATTCTGTGCCTAACTGAACAAAATGAATAAACAAACAAACAAACAAACAGACTCTCCAGAAAACTCTGAGGATTTGGTGTTAAGCTTACCCTAGATCATGAAATGGGGACCTAAGTTTCTTTGTTCAACAATTACACTGGGTCTTTTTGCTTCTGACCATGATGAAAAACCTGGTATTGGATTGCCCATTCCACCATCAATAACTACAAAACTGGACAAAATTGATTTAAAAAAAAAACACAAACCAATATTCTGACACTAGACAAAGAATAGCACAGCAAGATAATTCCTAAAGAAAGGAAAACAAATAAGGTGAATCCTATGTGTAAACTAAACAATTACTCTGGTTTGTACAGGGATGAGAAAATTTTAAGTCATGACCAAAATGAGTTCAGACGTCACTAAACACCAACGCATTTGGTAGAGAGACCATAATGGAGACACATTAAGAAC
>ML105861.1:0-17892 GCA_003697995.1 Taxidea taxus jeffersonii | reverse complement strand
TTACCAGACATGTAAAGAAGCAGAAAATCAGGATCCATCATAGAAACACCAAAACAATTTTGAAAAAGTGAGACAAAGTAGGAGGACTTACGCTTCCCACTGTCAAGGTACATTGTAAAGCTATAATAGTTAGAAAAAACTATGTTAAGGAAATAAGCAGAGAAAAACAGATCAAAATGAAACAATATTTTTTTGGAGAATCTTTATGTGGTAATTCAATGGAAAAAGAATACTTTTTCCAACAAGTTGTGCTGGAACAACCAACAGCAATATAGGACAAAAATAAGTGTAATCCTTGTTTAAAATATAAATAAAAAATAACTTAAAATTGAATTAATCTAAATTTTTAAAAACTGTATTATTTCCAGAAGAAAATATAGGAGAATATTTTGTGAGCTTTGGGTAGACAACATTTTTAAAAATTATTACAAAAATTATTCACCATAAGAGAAAAAGATTGATAGAGTGGAATTTCATGAACCTCTTTAAAAAAAGAAGTTGGAAAGTGAAAAGACAAGCTGAAGCCTGACAGAGGAGATTTACAAAATATGTTGCAATATCTAACAAAAAGCATTTTCAAAATATGTAAAGAAAGTTTACATCTCAGTAATAAGATAAACAAACCAACAGAAAGTTGGCAAAAGCTGGAACAGACATTTCACAAAAGAAGATATTCAGATGGCTACTAACCACAAGGAAAAATGTTCAACATCATTATTCATCGAGGAATGCAAATGAAATCACAGTGATATGCCACTAGAATAACTGAAATTTAAAAATACTGACAATACCAGGTCTGGGCAAGGATGTGGAGAAACTTGAACTCTCATTCATTATCAATGGAAGCATTTACTGGTATAACTAGTTTGAGACACAAACTGGCAGTTTCTTCTATAGTCAAACATATACTTACTACATAATTCAGAAGTTCTACTATAAGAAAAATGTAAACACACAAAAGTGTGTGCACAAATGTTCACAGAAGCATTACTCATAATAGCCACAAACTGGAAACAACACGCATCTGTGTCCAGAAGTGGTGCCTGCACCTAAAACTAATAGGATATTAGGATATGTCAATTATATTTCAATTAAAAATAAATAAATAGGGGCACCTAAGTGGCTCAGTTGGTTGAGTGGCCAGCTCTTCATTTCAGCTCAGGTCATAATCTTGGGGTCCTGGGATCAAGCCCCAGGCGGGTCTCCACACTTAGTGGGGAGTCTGCTTGAGGATTCTCTCTCTCCCTCTTCCTCAGCCCCTCGCCCAGCTCACTCTCTAAATAAATAAATAAATCTTAAAATAAATAAATGAATAAATAAAACTTAAAAAGTAGCAATATATTCATACAACTATTACTCAGCAATTAAAAGAAACAAGCTACTAACATAGGCAACATCGATGAATCTCAAAAATACCGTATTTAGGGATGCCTGGGTGGCTCAGTGGGTTAAAGCCTCTGCCTTCAGCTCAGGTCATGATCTCAGGGTCCTGGGATCGAGCCCTGAATCAGGCTCTCTGCTCAGTGGGGAGCCTGCTTCCCCCTCTCTCTCTGCCTGCCTCTCTGCCTACTTGTGATCTCTGCCTGTCAAATAAATAAATAAATCTTTTAAAAAAACAAACATAAACCATATTTAGCCAGGTATAACAAAGGTGTGTGATCCTATTCTTACAAAACTAATACTTAAAACAGTTCCGTGAATTGGGCTTGAGAAGGAAGTTGACTGCAAAAAGGCATGAGGGAAAAATTAAAGGTAATGAAAATATTTTTTATTTTTATTGTGCTGGAAAAGCCCAAACACGTTTCTCAAATCTCATTAAACTGTAAGAGTAAATTTGGATCATTTTATTGTGTATAAATTTTGCCTCAATAACACAGATAAAAACAATTATGTGGAGTGAATTTGTCGATAAAGTGAGAAAGTAAAAAGCAACAGACAACGCGGTAGCTAGAGATTCTTAGAAACCCAACCAGTGAGACAATCTGCATCAGGAACAAAGTATTTATTAACCTGTCAGGACCCTTGTTTTCTAATTGTAAAATAGGAATCCTTTAAGTATTTCTTACATAAGATCGTCGTGAAAATTGAATTAGTCAGTATGTAAAGCAGTTAGAATAAATCCTGAAATATTAAGAATTCAATAGGGACGCCTGGGTGGCTCAGTTGGTTAAGCGGCTGCCTTCCGCTCAGGTCATGATCCCAGCATCCTGGGATCAAGTCCCACATCGGGCTCCTTGCTCGGCAGGGAGCCTGCTTATCCCTCTGCCTCTGCCTGCCTCTCTGTCTGCCTGTGCTCGCTCTCTCTCCCTCTCTAACTAATAAATGAATAAAATCTTAAAAAAAAAAAAAGAATTCAATAAAGGTTAGCTATAGTTATCATTCTTATTACCAAGAGTCAGATACTATACCAGGCATGTGGACGGTATAGTGATAAGCACTGTAGATGTCCCCACCCTTGGGGAGCTTAGGGTTCAGTGGGAAGCAAGACCAGACAATTCTCAGTCAACAGTGGGGTGCTCTGGGAGACTAGTGGACAAGTTCCCCTTTACAGTCATGGAAGCAACCCAGCATCTGTCACATGAATATTTATTTTCTGCCTTTCTCTTGGAAAATAAATGGGTGGAAATGCCACATTGTGGGTATTGCCTATTATTGTTACATAATATAATCTGTACGTACATTTCCCCAAGAACAATTTATGCATATTGAAACAAAAGGAATATGTATTTCTTGATAACTTTATTTGAAATTTTGCTTGCTACATTTATGTTGTTTTCAGGAAAAAAAGCAAAGGAACTTCCTTCAAAGGAGGACAAAATTATGCTTGATGTTACTATGACTCATCATATCAGACACAGGAGACACATTAAAATATTCAGGATTCTGACTTTCAGGAAATCACCCGGACATGTCCATTGGGCTTGGGCTGAAGGCACCATTTCTATGTCCATCTTCTAAGACCAGAGTGCCTGCTGCAGTAGTTTCCTATGACTGGGAAGAGAATCCATTTTGTATTTCTCTCCTAACTTCTAGTGGCTTCTGGTAATCCTCTGTACTCTGACTTTTAACTACATCAGTCCAATGTCTGCCTGCTTCACAAGGCCTTCTCTGTTTCTTCTTTTCTTTAGCTCTCATAAGGACATTCGTCATTGGATTTAAGGCTTATCTGAGTAATTCAGGATGATTTCATCTCAAGATCCTGAACTTCTACAAGGACCCTTTTTCCAAATAAGGCAACATTCACGGGTTCCAGGAATTTGGACATGGACAGATCTTTTTGGGAGTCACCATTCAACCCACTACATATCCATCTTCCCACTCTGCTTGGATTTTTCAGATAATCCCCATGTTCTACGGAGGACAAAAATGTAATTCTGGGATTAATGAATATTACATTGCCAGAATGAAGGAGTAAAGGAGACAGGGGAATAATTGAATTTAAGATTCATGAGGACAGACATTGTGTGTGTTATTCACTCATATTCCACAACACCCATAACAGTGCCCGGCACATGGGAGATTTTTTTTTAAGAGAGAGAGACCAAGTGACAGCACAAGCAGGGGTGGGGGAGGGGTAGAGGGAGCGGGAGAGTGATCACTTCAAACAGGTTCCACACCCAGCGTGGAGCCCAATGGGACTCCATCTCACAACCCTGAGATCATGATGTGAGCCGGAAACAAGAGTCAGACGTTTAACCGACTAAACCACCCAGGCACTCCTGGGAGATTTTTGGTAGATGCTTATTAATTCTAAGAATGGATAGATAACTCACAAACTAGTCTTTGTATCTTGGTGTCCTGAAAGAATCAAATTTGGCTTCATTTAATCAAAATTAACTAACTAATAAAATTAATTAATTAAAATTAATCAATAATTAATTAATTATTAATTCAAATAATCAAAATTAACGTTTTGTTAAGGTCCCCAAGAAAAGAGACCATAACCAGAAAAACCTAATGCCGAGTCCTGGCAGCATGGGGTAGCAGAAATGCTCCTGGTGACCCAAGTTCAGTCTGGATCACAGGGAAAATGAATCCCATGATGGGGGCAGCTGCAGAGACCAGGAGAGAGGCAAAGGTTCATTCTAGGCTCTGAGGGAATTAGTCTCCTTCTTCCAGTTATGAAAAATGTATCTCCTCCCCACAATCATACAGCAGGTCTTTTGACAACAAAGCAAGAGTTGAGAATGAGAGATCATTGTCCTTTTTGAAGCTTTCAACTATAGGAAACTATAGACTTAAAAAAGCAAAACATTAACTAAAACGAACTCTTCATGTGTTTTCCCGTAAAAAGAAAGTGGATAGGGGACTCCCAGGAGCAACCATTCTTCAAATTATCATCCCCTGGGTTTGCCCAGAGACTCTCTGATTAGCAGGCTTTTACCCAAAAGTTATGAGCTACAGGGAAACCCAGCAATCGGGGCAAACAGATCAGTCAAGGAATTCTCTGACACTCTTTATGGCCTTCCAAGAGACACTTGACCGCTCTGTATCTCAATTATTGGCAAATTGGGGACAGCGGTAACAACACTTGCTTACCCTACAGGGATGCTGTAAGAGCCAATTAAATGTGGGCAATGTCACTGGAGATTGAAGGATGAGTGCCATTATGTAGTTACAAGGCATTATTACTGTAGTGTGAGTGGCAAATGGAAAGTAGAGGCTTAGCACGGAAATTCATGGGTCTGCCTTGCAGCAGCTCCCTGATAAATTGCCAATAAAGCCTTACTAATTTATCTCATTTTGCCTGCATGGTGACTTTTACCTGACGGTCTCTGTGGATGACAGAGAGGAAGAACGAGGAAGCCAAGCCAGGTACAAAACACTGACAACATGAAATCAGGCACTGCAGAAGAGGTTTCCTCTGAAGCTGAATTTTAATCATCCTTTAACATTCTGTGGAGAATATGGATTGGGCAAGGGCCATGGGAGGGGTCTGTCATGAAGTTGGAGAGCAAGGGAGAAATTCTGAAGATGTATTTCACCTGGAATCATTAGGTGATGACCTTTAGGATTTAAACTGGTGTCCAGCAGCTTGACTTCAGATCCTTGGTGAGAAATGGGACACAAAACTGAGCCACAAGACCGGACAGTGTAGGCTGATGGCTCTGTCTGAGCATTTCAATAATGTATGAAGCCGATTCGGGCCACACCAAAAGGTTGCCTTAAGAGCTGAAATGAAAACATGGGAGCAATTACAGAGCTGCAGGGTCAGTAGTTTGGGGAGAGGGCCTGGGAAAATGAAAGAATGTCTTCAAATCCAAACAATATGCCAAAGCCCACCTGGGGACTCTGGCCCAATGCCAGGCCTGATGTGTTTATGACTAGCTCTCCTTGGTGGGCAAAAGAAAGAGAGAAAAAAAAATGGACTTGCTTAAGAAAACAAAGAGAAGTCTTTAGACACTGAAAAACCTAGACTACTAGGACAAAAAACATCTGCTCGACAGAAATCTGATTCTGCCAGTTGACCATGGAGATTTAGGGATTTAAGAGAAAATCCCCAAACCTGGAATACCTCAGAGTGTTAAAAACTGTGGAAGATTATTGGAGCCTGAGAAACTATTTGGGCAAGGGAGAGCAGGGCCAGGGGGTGTGGGAGGTGGTAATCCTCACCCTTTTCCAAAGCCATTAATTCCTTCCGCCTTTATAATCCTTATCACACCACTGAACTCTTACGTCAGACACTGTGCTCAGTGCTTAGATATATTCTCATGCCTAATTGTTGCAACAGCTGTGTCAGTTAGAGACTGAAATTATTCCCATTGTAGACATGAGTAACCTGAGGTGCAGAGAGGTTATGAAAATTTCTCACAACCACAGAGTTAACAACTCTGGTAAATCTGGGACTCCAACCCTGAAATTTTGACTCCAACGCCCTTGCTGTAGTCCTGATATTGTTCTCGCTCTTGAAACACTTCTGGGCAATAAAACAACTTCTGGGGGAAGTACAGTTTAAATTCCTACCCAGGCCTACAGCTCAGATGAAATGGGATGAATGCCCTACAAAATGCTATTAAAAAGATGCTATGGGGTTGCGTTGAAAGGGGAGATAAATTCCACGGGGCTGAGGAAAGCGGGTGAGACAAAGAGAGAGAAGAGGCAGTGTGGATGCCGAGACTGAACTTTTCACTGGGCTTTTTGGCATCAAGTAATTGCCACCTTACAAAATCCTCGTGCAGTCCTCTGAAGTAGATAGCATAAAATAGCACCTATTTCACAAATGGGGAAATTGAGGCAGAGAAATGTTCAATCCACAATCCGCAGTTATAAATACAAGGGAAGGAGTAGGAGCTAGAGTGCCATGTTGGGGTCTTGAGCTCTAAAGACCTCATTCTTTCTGTTAAATCACATTGCACCATGGGACGTTGCATCAAGGTGGGGCTCGAGACCTGTCGAGGGTTTCCGCAGGAAGAGCAGGAAACATTCCAGATAAAACAGAGTGTGAGCAGACAGCTATCACACACTGGAAGAAAAACGAAACGAGACTGTGTGAGCCTGAAGAGGCAGAGGTCGGAAAGTGCAGTGAATTTTTGCAAAACTCTAATTAGTCTAATTTAGATAAATGCAAAGGGTCAGAAGAGTCTGGAAAAAAATGGCTCCCAAAGACACTCATTTGACCTTGTTCAACGAGTATGAACCTTCATTCCGGACAGAGACTGTTACTGAAGGTTAACTAAACTTATTGTGGCAATTATCACACAGTATATGTAAGTCAAATCATTAGGCTGTATGCCATAAACTTACATAGTGCTGAATGTTACTTATATCTCAATAAAACGAAAAAAAAGAATAAAACATTTTTTTAAAAGATTTTATTTATTTATTTGACAGAGAGAGATCACAAGTAAGCAGAGGCAAGCAGAGAGAGGAAGGGAAGCAGGCTCCCTGCTGAGCAGAGAGCCCGATTCGGGGCTCGATCCCAGGACCCTGGGATCATGACCTGAGCTGAAGGCAGAGGCTTTAACCCACTGAGCCACCCAGGTGCCCCAGAATAAGACATTTTTAAGAGAAGCTGATCAGTGCAGCTCATGTATATCAGTATATATGCTGTGTGGGAACTGAAAAGTTGAGGCTGGTCTCCTCTCCTGAATCCAGCCCAGGAGGGTTCAGGAGAGGAGAACAGAAGCAGAAACAAAAGGAGGACTGAGAAATCTATCAAAATAAGAAAACACAGAAACCCCAGGGATAAGGAAAAACAATGGGTTAGGTCCTTGAATATGTTTTGGGTGGAGTCATCAATACAGAACATCTGGATAGGGAGCAAAGAAATCATTTTCCGAGCACAACTTTCTCTTCCCAGAATCACCTTGAGATTACTCGCCTGCAAAGCAGATCGAGAGCAACCCAGCACAAAATCTGCCATGAGGCAGGGAATCTTGAGGTGACACTAATGTCCTCCTGGAGTGTCTAGCAGCCAATCACAAGGTGCTAACAGGTTTGGCTGGCCTTTCCGTACTCCCTCTTCCCTGAGCATCCCTGCTCCATGTTGAGTGCTAAGTGATTACAACTAAGGTTAGCCATCCTTGATTTTTTTTAAAGATGTATTTATTTATTTATTTGACAGAGAGAAAGAGATCGCAAGTAGGCAGAGAGGCAGGCAGAGAGAGCGGGTGGGGAAGCAGGCTCCCTGTTGAGCAGAGAACCCGATGCGGGGCTCAATCCCAGGACCCTGAGATCATGACCTGAGCTGAAGGCAGAGGCTTAACCCACTGAGCCACCCAGGCGCCGCTAACCATCCTTGATTAAGAGCAGTGTCAAGGTCAATATACAAGTAATGACTCATGTCATCAAATGCTTTCTCTGCATCAATTAAAGTTGTCATATGGATTTTCTCCTTTATTCTATTAATGTGGTGAATTAAGTTGACTGGTTTTCAAATGTTATACCAACTCTGCATTCTTAGGATTGACCTCACTTGATGATGATATACAATCCTTTTCATACGTGACTAGATTTGATTTGCAAATATCAAATTTGCATCCATGTTCAAGAAGGGTATTGATCTGTACTTTTTCTTGAGAGAGAGAGAGAGAATACGTGAGCAGGGGGAGGGAGAGGCAGAGGGAGAAAGAGAGAGAATCTTAAGCAGGCTCCATACCCAGGGAGGAGTCGGAGGTGGGGCTCAATCTCACCATCCAAGATCATGACCTGAGCTAAAACCAAGAGTCAGTTAATTGAGCCACCTGGGGGCCCTTAATCTGTAATTTTACTTATTTTTTTACTGTTTGTTTTGTATTGTAATTTCTTTGCCAGGTTTTGATATTGGTGTTATGAAGTTCTCAAAAGAAGTTTGGAAGTGTCCTCTCCCTTTCCATTTTCTCAAAGATACTGCATAAATTTGGTGGTAATTCTTCCTGAAATGTTTGATAGCATTTACTAAAGAACCATCTGGGCCATCGGTTTTCTTCATGTGAAGATTGTTGACAACAAATTCAGCTTCTTTAATAAATGCAGAACTGCTGATATTTTCTGTTCCATCTTGTGTTTGTTTTGGTAAATTTTATTTTCAAGGTGTGTGTGTTTCAACTGAATTGTGACCTAGGGTTGTTCATGGCATTCTTTTATTTCTTACAGACTATCTGCCGAATCAACAGGGGTAATTCCTCTATCATTTCTGAAAGCATATTAATACATTATATTTTTGCTCCTTTTCTCCTGTCCAATCTAGTAAAGGGCTTATGAATTCATTAATCCTTTCAAAGAACCATCTTTTCACTAAGTTAATTTTCCCTCTTGTTTGCTTGATTTCTACTTCATGGGCATTTACTCTAATATTTGCTAGAGAAGCTTCCTTCTTTGTGTTCACTTCTCTTTTTCTTGTTTCTTTAAGTAAAACTTAAATGTAGACTTTCTCTTTTTTTAAAGATTTTATTTAACCATTTGAGAGAGAGAGGCAGAAAGAGTACAGGCAGGGAGAGAAGCAGAGGGAGAGGGAGAAGGGAACTCCCTACTGAGCCGGGAGCCCAACGTGGGGCTCCATCTCAGGACCGGGAGACAATGACCTGAGCCGAAGGCAGACACTTAACCATCAGAGCCAACCAGGTGCCCCTAACTGCAGACTTTTGGTTTCTAACATGGCCATTTAGGACAATACATATATTTTTATATGTTTTGACAATTTTAATTTGTTGTCCTTTTATTGTTATCCAGTTCAAATAATTTTTAATTTCCTCTGAACTATAGATTACTTGGAAGTGTTTTATTTTCAAATATTTAGGGTTTTCCTAGATTATTTTCTACTTCAATTCAGTAATTAGGGAACACACTCTGCATAATTTCAATAATTTTAAATTTGTCAAAATTCATTTTATGGCGTAATACATGGTCTATATCGTTGAATGTACCACATACACTTCAAGAGAATGGGCAGACTGTATGTCTTCAGTGCATTTTACTATAATTATCAATTAGGTCAAGGTAGTTGAGGGTATTTGTCAGACTTGGTTTTTACTGGTTTTGTTGTTGTTTATAAATTGCTAAGAGAGAGGTGGTCATATTCCCAAATATTATTTGTTTTGAAAACAAAATTTCAGGTATGATTTTCCTAGAGCCTGAAGAATTTCCTCTAGTCTATGTCTGCTAGCAATGAATACTCTTAGTCTTATTGCGTCTGAAAATGTCTTTATTTTGCCTTTATTTTTGAAGGTTATTTTCATGGGATGTAGATTTCTGGGTTGACAATTTTGTTTTTCTTTCAGCTTTAAAGATGTTTTCTCACTGTATTATGGCTTTCTTCGTTTCTGATGAGAATTCAGGATTCTTTCAAATTGCTGTGTCCCTGTCCATTGTGTATTGCTTTTCTCTAGCTGCCTTTTAGAGTTTTCATCTTTGGGTCTCGGCAGTTTGACTATGATTCCTAGCTGTGGTTTACTTCTTAATTATTTTGCTGTGGGTTCACTGAACTTCTTGAAAGACCATATTTATTATGCTTTTGCCAAATTCAAAAAACTGTCCAACGCCGATTCTTAAAAATGGTATCAAAGCAAAATTCACATAACATAAAATTAACTATTTAAGAATTTGATGGCCTTCAGTATATTCTCAATGCTGTGCAACCATAACCTCTATCTAGTTCAAAATAGTCTCATCACCCCTAATGGCAATCCTGTGCCTATTAAGCAACTACTCCTTAGCCTTCTCTCTACCAGCCCCTGACAACCTAATGGTTTCTCTCTCTATGGATTTATCTGTTCTAAATATTTTATATAAATGAAATTGTATAATTTCTGGCCTTTTGTGTCTGGCTTCTTTCACTTACCATAATGAGTTTGGGGTTCATTCATGTTGTAGCATGTACCAGCCTTCATTTTTATGGCTGGATAATATTCTATTATATGGTTATACCATATTTTGTTTGCCTCTCCATTCACTTGGGAACATTTCAGTTATTTCCATCTTTCGGCTGTTGTAATGGAGCATTATTGTACACATATTTCTTGGAATATCTCTTTTTAATCCTTTTCCTCAATGGTTGCACCGTTTGACATCCCCAGCAGCAAGGTACAAGGATTCCGATTTCTCTACATCCTCACCGACCCTGGCTACTCTGTTGTTGCTTTTTTTAATAGCCATCCTAATGGGTGTGAAATGGTATTTCATTGTGGTTTTGATTTTTGTTTCCCTAATACATAAAGATATTAAGCAGCTTTTCATGTGCTAGTTGGCCTTCTGTACATCTTTGGAGATATGTCTATTGAAGTCTTTTGCTCACTTTTAAACTGTATTGCCTTTTTGCTGTTCAGTTGTATTATTTATATATTATGGATATTAGACTTTTATTCGATATATGACTTGCAAATATTTTCTCTCATTCTATACACTTGTCTTCTCACTTTCTTGATAATGTCCTTTGATGCACAAAAATTTTAATTTTGATTAAAAATTAGTCTGATTTTTGTTTTTGTTTTTGTGTCTTCAAATTTTTCTGACTCACTATATCTTTCTTATCCTCTGCAATTCCAGTTACACATACACTAGACTTCTGGTATTGTACCTTAGGTCCTTAGGCTCTCTGTTCTTTAGACTTTTTGTCATCTCTGTTCTGTCAAGGTGACCTAGTACTTTAAAATTTTTCCTTTGCAACATTACACATAGCTGCTTTAAAATCTATGTCTTCTCATTCCAGTTGGGGCTAGTGGTTTGCTTATTCTTCTTTTGAGGATGGATATTTTCCTAGTTATTCAAATGTCAGGTAATTTTCTGTTACATACTGGAAGGTAACTCCATTATATTCCTCCAGAGAATGGGTATTTTGGTTGTTTTGGTAGACACTTTAACTTGGTTGAATTCAAGTTTCAACTGTTTGGGGGGGAAGGGCTCTAACCTCAATCCAGTTCTTTTATCTGTAGCTAGACTACTTGAATTCTGCCCCCCACGTATGTGGCTTCATGGGTAGAGAACTGGGTAGAATTTATTTACAAAATCCAGGGCTCGCTCTCTCTTGCTCTTTCTTTTCCTGGATACTACCCATCCCTTTATTTTCCAGAAGCTGTGGTTCCCCTAAATTAAGTCTTTTGGCTCATTAGGCCAGAAAGTCTGTTTTCTATTAAGGTTTTAGGCTCTAGCCATCTTTCAGGCTAACAGCTAAAATAATGGGAATTTATCCCGCTCTCTTCTCTTCTTACAAGTTTCACTCTCCTTCAGAGTCTGCTTCTGTTCACTGCCTGGTACCTCCAGGTATTTTCATATTTCATGCAGAGTTGAGAGTTGTTGCTCACAGGAGGTAGGGTCCTATTGGAGCTTACGCCACCATATACCAGCAACAGAAGTGCTTCACAGCTTTTTGAAGATATTCTCATCACAACATGTACCACATTTGATTAGAGCTACTTACATTTTGCCTTTTCTTTCTGTTAGACTGTACTTTTCTTGAGCATAATGACTATCTCCTTTTAAAGGTATAATCTTTTTACTCTTCAACAAATTTCTTTTGGAAACTCCCATTCTCTCTCCCAAGATGGTGTCTCCATCACACAGACCCATCTTTCCCACTAGAGATGGAAGTACATGCATAAAATAGAATCCATCACAGTCCCTTTCTCTGGGGTTTGGCCACTTGAAGACAGTGTATTTCCTTCTGCCATTAAAATATAAATGGCTCGGGATACCTGGGTGGCTCAGTTGGTTAAGTGTCTGTCTTTGGCCCAGGTCATGATCCCAGGATCCTGGGATCAAGTCCCGCAACGGGCTCCCTAATCAGTGGGGAGTTTGCTTCTCTTTCTGCCTGCTCCACTGGACATCCCCCTTGCTTGTGCTCTCTCTCTCTGACAAATAAATAGAAAAAAAATAAAGATAAAACAAAATAAAATCTGAATGGCCCATATAAGTAAGAAATTGCCAGGAATCTTCTTTGCTGTCATGGACAGAGAAACTTCCTGAGATAAAAACCTGTAAAGGGGTAGAAAAGCGAAGAGAAGGAGAGAGAAAAAAAGAGAGGATCCTGATGGCATCATTTAATGCTAGAATTCTATCTTGCTTAAAGAAAACTTCATTCCTTTGGCTTCCAAGTTATGAGAGTTATAAATATTTGTGAGAAAACAGTTGGGAGTTGGGTGTTGCACACTTACAACACCTATCATACGGAATCTTCTGTATCTGGCACTGCAAGTGCCTACTTAAGATATATAATAAAAGCTTAGGTAATGAATGTGTGATGAAAGGTAGATATATACTGTTACTGAAAAGGAGCATCCCCTGCATGGGCATGACACAGGCATCCAAGATTATCAAATGGGTCACTGTTGGGAAATCAAACCAACTTGAGTTCATCTTTCATTATTGTTCAGAGCTGACCAGACCCTGATATGGATTCTGAATCACCTTTCTCATCTCTGCCAACATCTAGGCATACACTGAAGTAGATACTCAATTTTGTGGATAGCCTTGCTGTGAATTTGCTCACCTTCAATAATAAAAATAAAGCAGTGATATATATGTTTGTTTATTTTTTATTGCTTGCTCCTAAGTGTTCCATTTTGAAAAGAAAGCAATTTGGCAGTGTTTAATGCCCTCTTTCCTAGTATCTTCACCTTGGCACCTTCTGCTCTTTCTGTCAGACCTAGCAGAAGATGGTTGTTGCTGGGTGATATGTTGTTCACAGTGTGGGAAGCCTCACTGACAGGGTCTGTTTCCAGTAGCATTTACAACACAGGGAGCACCATAACCAGCCGAGTTTGTGAAAGCTCTTTTCTTATATCTTGCCAAGAATTCAATCTGTTTCTGGTTCCTGCAGACTAACAAAAGCTGTTGCTATGTTATCACTCTAAAAGATGAAGCCATGTAGTCATATGTAAGCTTCCCTTTATATGGCAAAATGTCACCCAGTGACAGGACCAAGAGCTCAGAAACTCTATCTGAATGGTTAACATGTCTGTCAGCACCACACTGACACTCTTCGGGATGAGCTGAACACCTGCTTGGTGATCTCTGACTCATTCTCTATCCTTCCATTAAGATCAACAATAGATTTTTTAGAAATTTCACTGCTTTGATTGCTCCAAGACTCAAATCCAATAGCAGAAATTGCAGAAACACAATTTTAAGAGAAATAAAATTTGGGTGTAAAATTGCAACTATGGTGTGATTAATATGTGTTTCTAATAGATCAAGAAATCATAAAAATTCATAAGAACAATCCACCAAGGATCTCGGAAGAAGATAATCTAAGGATAAGAAGATAAAAAGCCTATATGATAAAAAGAGCTAAATGGAACCTACATGAAAAAATGTTCAACCTGACTAATAATCTAAGTAATGGAAATTAGAAGATACAGCTTATTTACTCATTACATTACCTAAGATGTAAAAAAAAAAAACTGACAAGATTAGGATGAGAGAAACATTTTTTTATCCTCGGAGGCAAGCATGAAAACATAGCTCCTCTCTTTGGAAAAAAAATGGCAAAATTCTGTGTTCTGTATATTCATCCACTAATTTGTATCAGAAAACAAATTCAAGCTGATTAAAAGGATACGTAAGGTAGCTCTTATGACCCAGCAATTGCACTACTGGGTATTTTCCCTAAAGATACAAACATAGTGATCCGAAGGGGCACGTGTACCCGAATGTTTATAGCAGCAATGTCCACAATAGCCAAGTTATGGAAAGAACCTAGATGTCCAACAGATGAATGGATAAAGAAGATGTGGTATATATATACAATGGAATACTATTCAGCCATCAAAAGAAATGAAATCTTGCCATTTGCGATGACATGGATGGAACTAGAGGGTATTATGCTTAGCAAAATAAGTCAATCAGAGAAAGACAACTATCACATGATCTCCCTGATATGAGGAAGTAGAGATGCAACGGGGGTGGGGGTTAAGGTGGTAGGAAAAAAATAAATGAAACAAGATGGGATCGGGAGGGAGACAAACCAAAAGAGACTCTTAATGTCATAAAACAAACTGAGGGGGATGGGGGGAGGAGTGTTGGGAGAGGGTGGTGGGGTTACATTATATGTTTATATAAAAAAATTATTTAAAAAAAGGATACGTAAATGTAAGAAGACTGAAAGAAGAAAAAGAAGTGGAGTGGGAAGAAAATAAGGAGAGGGGGGGAAGAGGGAAAAAGACAATGCAGGATAGAACATGGAGCTGAAAATAATATGGAAAATGAAGGCCCTGAAGAGCTTCATCAAGCTTCTACCTAACCTACCAGTCAATGGACAAGGAGAACCACTGTGAAGAAAAATTCTCCTTCCCATAAGAGTTCACTGGATCCTTTTCTTGAAGTCTTATGTGGGTGCCTTAGAATAACCCAATGGAAATGACCTTGTTTGCTTTTCAAAACTTCAGAGAGGGAAGTGACTATCTTCCAGAGATGCACACGGTAACAATTGGAACTTTGCATTCTCTTTGTTGGGAGGATGAGAGCGTCTTCATTTGTATCGGGAAATAGCTGCATCCTCTTCAATGCAAGCTTAATTAAAGCTGTTTTACTGCTGTATTGAAATGTAACTATGTGTAGAAGGAGTGGATTAATAGCCAGAAGGGGTAGAATGTAGTGATTATTAAAATGTTGTCTCTCAGCTTCTTTACTGTTTTCTGAGCTAGAGTTGGAGCTCCGTAAGCCACATGTGTCCTTTGCCAGCTGGCTCTCCATTAGGCTCTACTCAAAAGGATGCTAAAAGGGAGACTCCAAGACTGGAGAGGAAACACTTACTCCTTCCTGCTTTGATTCCTGTTCTGGTCTTGTCCTTGCAGCGATGGCTCTTCAACAACAATCTGTGCCAACAGCACTGCTTCTGGTCTGTGGTTCTCCCAACACCTAGAATCAGCCTCACTGTCCTTTCTTGGGAACACAAACACAGTCCCATGCAGCACCCCTCCACAGAGGTCTGAGTCTCAGATGCACGGGGCCCTTCCTTCAAGCTCTTACCTTTTAATAACTCCAACTTCTTCCCTTACTTCTTCATAGCCTTAGAGGAACAGGGACTACTTCTGTGATATCTCAGTGCCACCTTTTTGATTTGATACCTTAGGTTAAATTTTCTCTGTCAAAATAAATAACTCTCCTGACTGGAGCCAGACTGATACGATGGAAACAATACTAATGCAGTCCTCACAGAACTCTCTCTCTCTCTGTATATATATAATATGGTCTACATCTCTCAGCAATTCTATATGTACTTATATACTATATACCACACATGTAAATATATCTTTATAAATTGTACCTAGAATTGTATATGGCACATAGTATATGCTCAATAAATACTGAGTAGCTTTATTAATAGCAATACTATAATAACAGTAACACTGCTTTGAGAATCAACATCTTGATGTAGTAAAGTTGTAGCTCACTTCTAGCTAATGGAGTATATCCTAACTGCAAACTGCAAGGCACCAGAGAAGTGAGAAATATTTATGAAGGAGGCAGGAAAGTCTACCTAAATTTTCCAAAGTGAGAAATATTAAAGTCTTTTTTGTAATCATCCTCTTTAGACCATATGGAATATAGATGTTCAGAACCTTGATATTCCAGGCGAGATGCAAACAGAGAGAAACTGCCATACACTGTCCTCTTGCTATAGACCAGCTAATTTCCAATGTTACCCCATCCTCCCTTACTATTGCTGTAGCGAGCTAGGTATTATTGTTCTCATCTCACGGATTGAGCAACAAAGTCTCAGAAAAGTTTAACAGCATGTCATGGGTTAGGTGTGAAGCAGAGGAAGAGCTAGAATGTGAAACAAGATTTGTTATCTACAAAAATCAGAAGGGAAACTAAAGGGTGTGTTCATGGGGGGGGGCAGACTGCAACATATATAAAGAGTCAAAAGCTATTATCCACACAACGTTGAAGACTTTTTACAATCCAATGGGAGAAAAGTCCAGGGAGCTCAAAAAAGAAAGAAGTTGGATCAAAGTCACATCACAAGAATGCTTGGATCAGACCTAGAACGTGACACTGGAAAGGAGACAAGTGCTTGTCCCTATAAACCATACTTTAATATGGGATTACCAACCATATCTATACAGCTCAATGGAAAGAGTGACCCAACCCCAGTCATGAAATCCACTGGCTTATATAAATTATGAACTCCATGGCCTTTGAAAAATCACCATCATCAACTAGAAGAATGAAACATGTTACTTACTAAGGATGTTTATGGCAACAAACAACATACATAAATGACTTTCTCACATGAAGAAAGAAAGATTAAATTTGGGGTTGCATGGAATGATGTTGTCAGGAGAGATGCAGGAGACAGTAAAGAGGATTACTAATGGTCTTCATGTGCAAGGAGAAATGCACTGTTTTCCTATTAAAAAAAAAGTTACCCCAAATATTTCTAATTATTTTACTGAAGTAAAGAAATTCTATGCAGGTAAATGTTATATGAGAATATGCTATATAATGCTAATGGCTGTGTTGAGGCCAGTTTTCATGGAAAACTTAGAAAACTATCAGTTTTTGAGTCTTTTTCTTAGACTCTATTAAGCACTATATTAGGATAGATTTAGTTATGCTACCATAACAGATTAAACCCACAATTCCAAAAGCTGGAGAAACCAAGGTATATTTCCTGCTCATACAGTTTTCTCTGGGCTTTTCAGTTCTCTAGGCTTCTTTACCCTCCTGGCACTATCATACCAATATGTGCTTCTGCCTGGGAAAGGGCAGACTGGAAGGACTAGCAGCAGCAATTAAATATTTCTGCCTAGAAGTGACACATGTTACTTACACTCCTATTCCACTGGCTGTGTCACCTGACCACTCTTCATTTCAAGGACGGGGGGAAGTGCAAACCTCCTCTGTGCCAAGAAACAGAAAAATGGATAATGGTGAATAACAGCAATGCCTGTCCAGAGCCCTCTACCTACATTTCTCATTTAAACTTTCCACAGTCCTGAGATGTAAGCACAATATAACCTCTTAACAAATAAGGAACTTGAGTCTTAGTGTCATTCTGTAAGTTTCTCAGTGTCATGTGCCTACACAGGTAGCAGAGCTAAGATTCAGACACAGGTCTGAGAACCCCAAAGATAGGCTCTGATCCCCATGCTGTCCTACCTCCTGGGATGTAGACGGCATCTGAATGGATATCTACTTTCTGCCATGATTATTTCTTTCAGGCAACACTCCCCAAAGAATAAAGGCTGAGGAAAGTCTAAGGTGACTTTGAGTCTGTAATTTAGCAAAAGACAGGAACAATACATTGGCCCACGTTTTAAAAAAAAAAAAAAAAAGAAGAAGAAAGAAAGAAAGAAAAATTTGCAACAGGCAACTTCAGCTTTTTAATTTCTTCATACTTTCTCTTGTGTCCCTGTGTTCTCTATAATAATAAATAGGAAAAGGCTTTAAGGGTTAAAGATACTGTGAGCTTGTCTTTGGGTGTGGTGGAGAAGATAATGTCTAGGGAGATGACACTCTTTTTTTTTTTTT
>RCUC01146756.1:0-49728 GCA_003697995.1 Taxidea taxus jeffersonii | reverse complement strand
ATGAGGAAGTGGAGATGCAACGGGGGTGGGAGTTAAGGTGGTAGGAAAAGTAAAAATGAAAGAAGATGGGATCGGGAGGGAGAAAAACCAAAAGAGACTCTTAATGTCATAAAACAAACTGAGGGGGGTGGGGGGAAGAGGGGTTGGGTGAGGGTGGTGGGGTTATATTATATGTTTAAATAAAGCTTAAAGTAAAAAAAAAAAAAGAAAAAGAAAACATATTGTTATTGTAGAAACTAAAGGAGAAAACCCTTTTAAACATTTTAGAGAGAAAATAAGAGAGTTTTACTCAAACCCAAGTCAAGACAGCTGTCTGGGAGACACAATCTTCACAAGAAGGGAGTGCTCGGTTGGAGGAACATTTGGGGTAGGTTTCTATATTTCTTCTGTATTGTTTTTCATACAGATTGACACATCATCCTGAGGAAGAAAATTCAAGAAAGTTACAGACTTTTTCTTATGTTTTCAGTATGTGCAAGTCAGTATGACTTTAATCTTATGGGAGCAGGAGAGGTTCTTTTGTTTTTCTTTTTTTTCTTTTTTCTTTTTTTTTTAAAGATTTCATTTATTCATTTGACAGACAGAGATCACAAGAAGGCAGAGAGGCAGGCAGAGAGAGGGGGAAGCAGACTCCCTGCTGAGCAGAGAGCCCAATGTGGGGCTTGATCCCAGGACCCTGAGATCATGACCTGAGCTGAAGGCAGAGGCTTAAACCTGCTTAGCCACACAGGCTCCCCTGTTTTTCTTATCTTTATGTTTGTGATGGCATTTTTTGGTTATCTTTTTCTTTTTTTTTTAAGATTTTATTTATTTATTTGACAGACAGAGATCACAAGTAGGCAGAGAGGCAAGCAGAGAGAGAGGAAGGGAAGCAGGCTCCCTGCTGAGCAGACAGCCTGATTCAGGGCTCAATCCCAGGACCCTGGGACCATGACCCGAGCTGAAGGCAGAGGCTCCAACCCACTGAGCCACCCAGGTGCCCCTGGTTATCTTTTTCTTATCAAAGCAGATGTACAACATGTGCTTGGGGCAGAAATAGGGCCCATGCTCTAAGGTTTGCCCAGTCATTTTGAGTTTGGTAAAATGTTAAAGGATAGCTTCCCTGAGAGCCCAGGATCCTGGCCCATGGATGATAAAAGACAAAAATTTCCATTATCATTCTAATTACAACTAAAGAGAGGGACTTGAAACAAAAGCACCTTTAACAATCCTACTAAGAAATCAAAATGATGCCTACAGAAGGTTACATGTTCCATGGTCAACACAGGTAACAGAAGTGTTCACAGAAGCTGGGCTCCTCCTTTTCTCCTGCCCAAATCTCTGAAGCACACAGATAATTTAAAGTCAGAATTTTAGAACCTCCCAACATCTTAGAGATGAGATGTCTGGTACCATTCCCTTGGACTACAGAATAAAACAGAGTAGCTCATTGTCTCAACACTAATTTAAACATGAAGTCCCCCTAAAGTTTCAATACACTGTCTTGGTTCTTTCCCTGCAGATTTTGACTAATGTTATATCATAGTCATACCATATAAACACTACTATGGTTGCAAAGTAAGTCATCGTGGGTAAGGGAATACTTTAATAATGTTTATAAACATTATCTCACTTTGTAGAAGAAGCTGAGTGTTTTAAAACACTATTTCAGACCTGTCTTACAGCACACTCTGAACATACGAGAGCCTGAGTCAATTTTTAAAAGATAGTTCTTTTAGTAACTTTAATATCAGAAAAATATTATAATGTCTGTATTTGTAGGATCTTTGAGTATCTTACTCTGAGGTCCTCCACGCTTAATGATCATGATGGGCAGAGGTAAAAAGGCCAGCTGAATTCATTCCAGTTGACCACACAACAAGAAAATCCTGAGACTTGAGATGTTTCCAGATCAAGAAGACCAGGGATAAAAGGGAAATAGTACCATGTATGGAATAACAAGGGATTTGGAGTCAGTTTGGGGATCCCACTTAGGTTTCTGACACTAAAATCCTCTGTGACTCAAATCATCTCTGATTCCCCTGTCTAACCATCTAGAAAATGTGACTGTTCATATCTACATCAAAGCCTGGATGTTTAAGAGGGAGAATTCCACAAAGAGCCGGTGTGATGGCTCTCAAGAGCAGGTGCTCAGGAAGCCATGATTACCATTTGGGTCTATTTCTTTTCCGGAAGAAAGAACACGTGTTGAGTCCGTATTTCTAATAAATGACTCCCAAGATTATTTCCAACCCTTAAGGAATGTCAAGAACCTGCTATTTCGTCGTATTTCACTCAGAAAACATGCTGTTGGACTGGTGAGGACAATACAATAGCACTGTTGTCACTAGGGAAATGCAACTTCCCATTTCCACACAGCCATGTTGTCCCCCTTAGTTCAGGGCCACCAGAAAGGGCAGCTCTGGGGATACCACAGGCCAAGGCTACCAGGTGTGGCTGGGGCAGGCAGAACTCTGACTTAAGGCTCAACTCCTGTCTAGATAATTACACTGCTCTTCACAGATTGAGTGCCATTGTCTGTGAGCTCTGATGTAGGAAAAGTTGAGGATTTCCTTTGTGATTCCCTCTGTGACCCTTAGGATAAGTTACATTTAATTTTCTTTTTTTTTTTTTTTTTTACATTTTAATTTTCAAACATTGAGGAACTTCCTGGTTTTCTTTTCATTATGATTATGGCTCAATTCCCTTGTGGTCTAAGAATATAATCTAGTTAATTTCAGGCTTTAAAATGTGTAGACTTGCATCATGGCCCAACATTTCATCTACTTGGGTAAATATCCTAGGACCACTTGAAAATAATGTATTCTGTACTTAATGGGTAATGTACTTAATGGGTCACATTTGTTACCAATGTTTCATCTGCTTTTTCTATCAGATATTGAGAAAGGTATATTAAAATCTTCAAACAATGCTACTCCAGTTAACATTGCATTGGAGAATCTTCCAAGTGTTATAAGGCAAGAGAAATAAAAAGAATAAGAACTGAGGGGATAATTGTGACTATTCACAGATAATACAAGGGTGTACATAGAAAATATAAAGTAGTCTATAAATATACTATTAGAATTCAAAATGGAAAACTTGCAAATCTTAGAACCAAGAAAGCAATCCAGAAAGCAGCCAGGGGGAAGAGATTTCTTATGGTTGGAGGCAAGAACATCAGAATAATGTCAGACATGCCCGCAGAGACCTGGTAAGCCAGAAAGGGCTGGCAAGACATATTCAGGATAGTAAATGAGAAGAACATGCAGCCAAGGATACTTTATCTAGCAAGGCTGTCATTCAAAAAAAGAAATAATACCCATTCTTCTGAAGCTGTTTCAAAAAATAGAAACAGAAGGAAAACTTCCAAACTCATTCTAATAGGCCAACATTACCTTGATCCCCAAACCAGGCAAAGACCCCATGAGAAAGGAGAATTGCAGATCAATAACCCTGATGAACATGGATGCCAAAATACTTGACAAGATTCTAGCCAATGGGATCCAACAGTACATTAAAATGATTACCCATCCCAACCAGTTGGAATTTATTCCTGGGATACAAGGGTGGTTCAACATTCGCAAATGAATCAACATGAGAGAGCACATTAATAAAAGAAAAGACAAGAACCATGGGATCCTCTCAATTAATGCAGAAAAAGCATTTGACAAAATACAACATCATTTCATGATTAAAACTCTCCGAAGTGTAAGAATAGAGGGGACATTCCTCAGTTTCATAAAAACCATCTATGAAAAGCCCACAGTAAATACCATTCTCAATGTGGAAAAGCCAAGGGCTTATTCCTTAAGATCAGGAACACATCAGGATGCCCACTCTTACCATTATTGTTCAATATAAGACTAGAAATCCTAGCCTCGTAATCAGACAGCAAAAAGAAAGAAAAGGCATTCAAATTGGCAAAGAAGTAAAACTCTCTCTTCACAGATGATATGATACTTTATGTGGAAAACCCAAAAGACTCCACTCCCAAATTACTAGAACTCATACATCAATTCAGTCATGTTCAGGATGCAAAAATCAATGCACATAAATCTGTTGGTTTTTCTATACACTAACAATGTAACTGTAGAAAGAGAAATTAGGGAACCGATTCCATTTACAGTAGCACCAAAAACTGTAAGATACCTTGGAATAAACCTAACCAAAGAGATAAAGGACCTATATGCTAGAAATTACAGAAGACTTATGAAAGAAATGGAGGAAGACACAAAAAGATGGAAAACCATTCCATGGTCATGGATTGGAAGAATAAACATGGTCAACAAGTCTATGTTGAAACTCATTGAGAACATTGTGAACATCATCCCTGATGGCTTTCACTTCTGCTCTAATCAATTTCATTTTGTCATCCATGGCTTTCTCCAACCTAGCTATTGCCTGGATAATTGTTAGCCTGAATTCCCTTTCTGACATATTGTCTATGTCCATAGCCATTAGTTCTGTTGCAGTAGCCTCTGAATTTTTCTTCTGTTGGGCATTCCTCCTCCTAGTCATTTTGGTGAGAGATGGCTGAATGGATGTAGCTGAATGTATCGAACATGGTGCAGGCAAGGTGCACCCTGGAACACTTCTAAGCAATCAAGAGTCCCCTCCCAAACGAAAGAAAAAAGAAAGTTAAAAAGAAAGAGAGAGAGAGAGAGAGACAGGAAAAAAATGAAGATAAAATAAAAGAGAAGGCCCAGCCCAAATGGGCCCCAGGGTAAGATTTATGAAGTATACAAACAAAAAGACTGATAAAAGTAGATGACAAGAGAAATATATATATATTTGAAAATATATATATTCTCAATATATATTATGGTTGGAATATATATATGTATATATATGGTGAGAGTGGGCAAAACAACAAAAGAACCTCATCAAAAAGAACCCCAGGTATACGATTTATATACTACCAGGACAAAAACAAATACACAGAAACACTGGTGGGAGAAAAAGGTGGGAGAGTGGTTATAAATTCTCAGTGTGGGCGAGGAAGGTTATTTTGATTCTTCCTGGATATATCTTGATATCTTTGTTAAAGGACTCAACTTTCCTAAGATAAAGGGGGATTCTACACTTTCAGCCCCATCCCTATTAAAATACCATTGGCATTTTTCATTGAGCTGGAATAATTCTGAAACTTGTATGGAAACAGAAAAGACCCCACAAAGCCAGGGACATGTTGAAAAAGAAAACCAAAGCTGGGGCCATCAATGCCTGACTTCAAGCTATATTATAAAACTGTGACAGCAGGGTATTCACACAAAAACAGACACACAGATCAATGAAACAGAATAGAGACCCCAGAAATGGACCCTAAACTCTATGGTCAACTCATCTTTGACAAAGCAGGAATGAATATCCAATGGAAAAAAGAGTCTCTCCAATTAATGGTGCTGGGAAAATTGGACAGCCACATGCAGAAGATTGAAACTCAACCATTCTCTTACATCACACATTAAGATAAACTCTAAATGGATGAAAGACTCCAATGTGAGGCAGGAATCCATCAAAATCCTAGAGGAGAACATAGGCAGTCACTTCTTCAACTTTAGCCACAGCAACTTCTTCCTAGACACATCACCAAAGGCCAGGGAAACAAAAGCAAAAATGAACTATTGGGACTTCATCAAGATAAAATGCTTCTGCACATCAAAGGAAACAGTCAACAAAACAAAGAGGCAACCCTTGGAATGGGAGAAGATGTTTGGAAATTACATGTCATATAAAGGGCTGGTATCCAAGATCTATAAAGAATTTCTCAAACTCAACACCCCAAAATCAAGTAACCCAATCAAGAAATGGGCAGAAGACATGAACAGACATATCTCCAAAGACATGCAAATGGCTAACTGACACATAGCAAAATGTTCAACATCACTAGCCATCAGGGAAATAACCTTACACCAGTTAGAATGGCCAAAATTAATAAGTCAGGAAATGACAGATCCTGGCGAGGATGGAGAGAAAGGGGAACCCTCCTACACTATTGGTAGGAAAGCAAGTTGGTGCAGCCACTCTGAAAAACAGTATGGAGGTTCCTCAAGATGTTAAAAATAGAACTGCCCTACCACCCAGCAATTTCACTACTGGGTACCCCAAAGATACAGACATAGTGGAAAGAAGGGGCACCTGCACCCCAGTGTTCATAGCAGCAATGTCCACAATAGCCAAACTGTGGAAGGAACCAAGATGACCTTCAACACATGAATGGATAAAGATGTGGTTCATATATACAAAGGAATATTCTTCAGCCATCAGAAGGGATGAATACCTACCATTTGTATCAATATGGATGGAACTGGAGGGTACTATCCTGAATGAAATAAGTCAGGCAGAGAAGGATAATTACCACTTGGTTTCACTCATATGTGGAATGTAAGGAATAGCATGGAGGACCACAGGGATAGTGAGGGAAAATTGAATAGGAAGAAATCAGAGAGGGAGACAAACCACGAGATACTCTGGACCCTGGAAGCCAAACTGAGGGTTACAGAGGGGAGGGGGATAGGGTAACAGGGTGATAGGTATTAAGGAGGGCACATGTTGTGATGAGCACTGGGTGTTACACACAACTAATGAATCATAGGACACTACATCAAAAACTAATGTACTGTATGATGGCTAACTGAACATAATAAAATTAATTGATTAGTTAATTAACTAATATGCTTTCTACATGAAAAACATGATAATGAGAACAGAATTTCAGATTTGCGAGATTATTCTCAAGATATGTTTCACAGCAGTGTAAATATAGTTAACATTACCGGACTTATACTGAAAATGTTTAAAAATGGCAAAATCAATGCTAGGATATTTTATAATTTTTTATTTTTTTTAAGATTTTATTTATTTATTTGACAGAGATCACAAGCAGGCAGAGAGGCAGGCAGAGAGAGAGAGAGGAGGAAGCAGGCTCCTTGCTGAGCAGAGAGCCCGATGCGGGGCTCGATCCCAGGACCCTGGGATCATGACCCGAGCCGAAGGCAGAGGCCTTAACCCACTGAGCCACCCAGGCGCCCCTATAATTTTTTAAAAGTACATTGTGCATGATTCCATTTTTATAAAGATTTTATTAATTTATTTTAGAGGAGAGAGAGCATGGCATGAGAGTGGTGGGAGAGGCAGGAGGAGGAAGAGAGAATCGTGAGCCCACACTCCGCTGAACACAGACCCTACATGGAGATTGATCCCATACCATGAGATCACATCCTCAGCCAAAATCAAGAGTCTGAGGCTTAACCCACTGGGCCACCATCCATCTCCTTGGGCATTAGTATTGGTGCATTCTCTGCTCTCTCCACCACCGCTGTTCTGAACACTCCTGAAAATGCATCTATGAAAAATTATGCCAGAGTTTCCTTGGGTGAGTCTCTGTATGAGCACTGCTAAGTGATGGGTGCCCCTGCAGCCTGGAATGGGAACTGCTCACTGTTCTCTCAGACAAGGGTACCCATCACCCTTCTCTCCAGGGGACCCACTTGTCCTCAGGCACCTGAGGGCCACCTGGCCCAGGAATTCACCTTCTCTAGCAGACAATAGATGGGACTTCTTTCTCTGTCCAGGAATATGAGCCCTGATCCTGGGAAAGGATAGCTCTCCTGGGACTCCTGACCTAGCCAGGCAGCTGTGGCCACCATGTATGTGACAGAGCCAGAGTGGCTGGGCCTTGGAGTGAATGAGTGTCTCAAACCAGCCTTGCATGGGGCATGTGGGAGCAGCAGCCTCTGCTTCTTGGGGAGCAGTGATGTGTGCAGGAGGGAGGCTGAGGTGGAGCCTTCTAAGCCACACCACAGTCCCGCCATTGGTCCTGAAACCAGCAGGAAGGGAGCTCTGAGGACAGACTCCAGGAGGATTCCCATCCGGGAAAAGGGGCCTGCTGGAGGGCACTGAAGCCACCAGCCTCACTGGCCATAGGCCATTTGCACAGGATCAGCTCTGGGGCTTCCTTAGCATGTTGTCCACATTTGTGTGTGGACTGTGATTGGTCCACTCAGTGTTGGTGCACTTCCAGGGGTGGACTAGAACCCTTCCGGGGCCTGCTTGGGGGTCAGAGGACCTCCTCTCAGAGAAGCAGAGGATGTCCCTCTTCCTCTGGCACTGGGGAAGACAGCCGCTATCCTGGGACAGGACCTGGGACAGGTGTGTGTTCTTTCTGAAGTCCCCTCATTCAGTGGGCATTGCTGTGCCTGAGAAAGGCCCTCTCAGCCCCACAATCAGAAGCCATGAGGGGCTGTCTCCCATCCTGGCCCAGGATCATGACCTGAAACAATCCTGTCTTTGAGAGCACGGGTCTCCTTCAGGAACCAGGGAGGGGCAGGCCCTGTAAGAGCTCTTCATTCGAGGAGGAGTCATGGAGAGAGTGTGTGTGTCTCCTTGGCCCAGAAAAAAAAACAAACAAAAAAAACAAAACAAACAAACAAACAAAAAAAACCCAAAGCCCAATCCTCAGGTTCTATCAGAAGCAGAATTTCAATGTCCTGTTTGAGGGCAGCCACATCCCCTCTTACGTGGCCTTGGGGGACCCCAGGGAAAGTCTTCCCTGTTCTCATGCCCTCAGAGAGAGCAGCTGGCCCCATGTCCTGGGGTTCCTACCCTGCCCCACTGCTGAGGAAGCGCCACACACAGGGACCTCATGTCAGGAGAGCATGGAAGGGCTGGATGGCTTTTGGGGGGAGGGGTGCTCCATGGTGACATGGCTCACCATCCCCCACTGTACTCTGCAGTCCAGGCTCTGTACCCAGCTTAGGTCAGTCACCAGCACCCCACATGCTCCTGCCATCGGAGCAATCATTCAGCATCACCGCATTGCACAGAGGCAGAGAGCGAGACCCAGAGAAGGAAGGCAAATGGCTCCAGTGACAGGACTGGTCAGTGGGCGGCTGGAAGGCCACCCCTCTCAAGACCCCGTTAGCCCACCCAGGGACTCCCTGAGCCCAGAGCGAGCCCTCCCCTGCCTGCCCAGCCACATACTGGCCCCTGAGCTGGGTGATGGACTGTTCTTCTTGGTCCCAGGGGTGTTGCTGGCTGACTAGGAGTACAGCTGGCAGGACAGGCTACAGGACAGAGTGACAGATCTGAGCTAGCAGGAGCCACACTCTGGTCTCCCTCCAGGACCCTGTCTGGGAGCTGGGGTCTGGGTGCCCTACGGGCCGGCACACAGCAGGGCCTGTGCTGACCAGGGAGCCATGGCCCCCAGGGAGAGTCCACTCTGACTTCTCCCCTCTCCTGTCCTGCATAACCTCTCCTCACTGTGGGGCTCCAGGATCCAGAAACAAGCCCCATAGGGCTGGCTTGGCTCCAGCTTATAATGAGTTTGCAGCCCCCAGAGCATCTGGATTTCCTGGGGCAGGAGGGAGGACTGGCCGCAGATAAGGACTGGACTGGGGAAGTTGTGGGGCCTCATGGAGGGTGAAGGATGGGGCAGGAGCATAGTCCTGGAGCTACTGCTCATGTCTAAAAAGGGCTGAAATCCCTGAATGCCCATGGGGTCCCTCACTACGGTAACAACACTCTCACACTCAGGCATCCTGGTGGTGGGCCTCCATCCCACACCTCTGACCCCAGCCAGGGCTCCAGCCAGGGACAGGCTGGATCTCTGTCCCAGGGTCCCAGGGTCCTACCAAGAAGATGAGGAAGAAGGAGGAGAAGAGAAGGGGAGTGGGGTGGACTGCTCTTCTCCCTGCCCTGAGTCAGCCTCCACTGCTGTCTCCAGGTCCTTTGGCCCAGCCCTGCACTTAGCTGGACCCGGGGAGTCAGTCTGCATTCCCGGTCAGCTGGGGTATTCAGTGACCTTTGTGTCCCCAGATATCCAACCCACCTGGCCTTACACCCTGAGGCTTGCATCCCAGGATGGACATGGTTCCAGGGCTAAGCGGACTCTGGGGCCACAGAGCCCTTGGCGGTTGTGAGGAAACACGAGGGACAGGTCCAGTGCGGAGCCATGGGTGTCATGCACATCTGCTGCAGTTCTGGGTCATGGTACAGGTGCTGTGTGCAGGTCCCCTGTGCACACCTGGCCCTCTCAGGAGGGGGGTGCCTGTGTGCCTGGTCCACCTGTCCTCCACCTACCCCTGGAAGAGTAGCCAAGTTCAAGCATTTCCATATTCAACCCTCAGGGACAGTTGGGAACCTGGGGTCAAGAGAGGCAGTGAATGGTCCAGGACAAATGAGGGGTACAGAGGCCAAGGAAGGGGGCTGCTCTCCAGTCCTAGGCCAGCCCCAACCCTCCCATAGAGGTTTGCTTTGGGGGTGAGAGCCCCTCAGATCCTCAGGGATAGCTACCCAACACGTCCCATGTGGGCACATGACCTTGGGCATCCCCAGGCAGGTAGAGGCATGTGCGCCTATGCATGTGCACACACGTGCGTGCAAACACACACACACACACACACACCACTTTGACATGCTTCTGAAAGGGGTGGATACCCTGGGAGCAAGGTTGGTGACAAGGGGGAATGAAGAAAGAGGTCAGAGACAGCTGGGCAATGGGGCAGGGGCATTAGGACCCCTGGCAAGAACCCAGATCCATAGCATGTGGATGGGAGACAGGCCAGGCTGATGGTCAGGGGTCCCCAAGGGGTCCAGGGGGGTGGCCAGGGCACTGGGAGAGGACAGGGTCTGGGGTCTGGTGTCCATCAGCATGCTGAGCTACTGGAAGTAGGAAGAGATACACCCCCCCAAGTCCAGATGGGGCTACAGCACAAAAGGCCTCAGCTTATTCTTCTGTCAATTGGGCTATAGAGATGGGGTGTCCCTATGGTCCCACAGGCTTGTAGAAAAGTCTGTTGGTCTTGGATCTCCATCTCTGACCCACTGTGTTCCCAGTCCTGAGAAAATGCTTTGTACTCCCTCAAGGTAATTCTGAGCAGAGGACAGCCTGAGGGACTGGGGGGCTGAGGGCCTGGGTTTGCAGAACATGGCCAAGCACTGGGCCACTGGTCTAGGGACCAAGGTCAGGATCCTCCTTGTTGCAGCCTCATGGTCCCTATTTGGAAGAGGTTCCAGAGTCAGTGTTCTGGTCAGGGTGAGGAGGACTTAGGAGGGAACAAAGCACCATGCCAGGAGAGGGAAATGGGGAGAAGGTACACCACCCCCAGAGACCCCAGGCCCTGCTCCTGGGAGAGACACAGAGACACACAGACAAGACAGAGACAGAGAATGAACACAGAGAGGGAACCAGGAGAAGTCACAGACTTTCTTCATCAGGTTGGAAACAACATTCCATCATTTTGCTCCATTCTATTACTTAGAGCACAGTCACACAGGCCATCCACCCTGGAGGGGAGAGTGTTCCACAGGGATATGTGATCAGGATTTGGGAATGCCAGGAACTACTGTAGGGACCACCCAGCACATGGGCATAGACGAGACCCTGGGACCTGGGCCCAAAACTAATAGGAGCCCCTGGAAGTCTGTGTCACGAGAGGATAAGGGCGGAATCAGTTCACTGCAACCTTCCCATGGGGGCTGGGAGACAAGCAGGAGGAGGGTGGCTTTGCCTGGACCCCAGAGCAGACCCAGGCCCCTCTGAGCTGTGTTCTATTCCCCGCCCAACCCCCCACTCATCCTTGTATTGCCACGTGTGTGTCCAAATCTCCTGTGATAGCAGGAACATATGTAGAGGTCCTACCCCTGATGGTGTCCCTAGAAGTAGAAGCCAGAAGACTTCACTGCACCGATGGGGAGCCTGGGGAGGCCCTGAGAGGCACAGAGTCTGTCCATGGTCACAGTCCTGGGCATGAACAGGAGCCCAGTCTGAACCCAGCTCTGTGCCCTCACCGCGGGGACACTGTCCACACCCAGGCCTCACGGGGGCTGTGGGTAGTCTGTGTGGGTGTCACTGTATGGACAGGGTATGGGGTAGAGGGTGAGCATTGAGCAGCTGGGGGAGGGGGGCCCTCAGGGGGCTCTGGTGTGAGGAAGAAGTCGGGTAAGGCGTCCCCAGGAAGTGGTGACCTTACTTTCCTGACAACAGAACCCAAAAGAATTTGGAACCCAGGTAACCAGGCACCCACATTCCAGAAACAACTCCCTGCCCAGCTCATTTCTTTGGAGATCCTTGAAAGAAGAACATGTTTGTGTGTTGCATCCCAAGGTCCAGAGGCTGCAGGCAAAGGAAAGCACACCCTGCAAACACTTTCCCTTGCTGGGGATGTCATATCAGGGCTCCCTGACATCTCTGGTAATTTGGTTGGAAGTACAGAAAGGTGACACCATGGGGCCCAGAGACAGCCCCCAGCCCCATGTGCTCTGATCTGATCTGACTGTGCAGCCCCAGGTCTCCTTCCTCTGTGTGTGTGTGTGTGTGTGTGTGTGTGTGTGTGTGTAAAGAAGACTCATATGGGGTGCACCCACCCCATTCAAGAGCAGATTGACGAGGGGTCACATGCCTGGTGGGCAGGTCATGTTCACACCCCAGGTAAAGGCTGGCTCTCCACATCCTTATGGATGTGGAGAGCTGTGAGCTTCTCCCCAGGGTTTATCCTGTGCCCTGCAGGTATGGGTCCTTGTCCCAGGTATGGGGCTGTGCACGCACAGGTCTGTGTCTGATCTGGGAGCAGCAGGGGGACTGGGCAGGAGGACAGTGAGGATGGCCGGTCAGGGCTGTGATGCATCCAGGCCAGCTACTGGTCCCTGTCTTTGCAGAACACCAGAGATGATGAAACAGGAAGGAAGCTGGTGGACACCTGCTCCATCTTCCTGACACAGGGAGTGACCTTAGAGGGCTCTCCAGGAGCAGGGACTGGGGACTGCCTGGGAAAGCCTCTGACACTGCCAAGCCACTGTCCCTGCTAGTACCACACCCAACTGTGGTCCAGCACACGGAGGCCGAGCCCAAGCACGAGAAGATTGGGGCTGGGTGTATGTGGATGTCTGGGGATGGGACGGTGCTAGACCACACAGGCAGGAGACCCTAGAGGCTGGTGTAGGGCCAGGAGCAAGGACTGGGCCAAGAGCACCCAGCGAGTAGACTGCGGTTGGAGAGATGTCCCAGTGAGGGTTCCTTCCTGATTGTAGCTTCTCTGGGAGGCCCTGGGCTCAGCTCTGTCTCTGCAAAGGCACATAAGCATATTCTTGGTTCCAGGATCTCCAACGAAAGGATATGGGCAGGGGGCTGTCTCTGGAATGTGGGGGCCTGGATACCTGGGTCTAGCTCTGAAGAGCCAGAGCCAGCCCCAACTTCACCCGCAGCTCCAGAGGGGGTGGTGGTGCCTGGAGAGACTTCAGCAGGAGACCAGGAGCCATCAGGGAATCAGGCACCTTCCCAGAGAGCCTGACGCTCTCCCAGAGGAGCTGGCACCTGCCCCTGCCCCAGCCCCTGCTCCCACCCCTGCTCCTGTTCCTGCCCCTGTCCCTGCCAGAGCCACGCCCCCTTCCCCTGCCGCAGCCTATGCTCCTGCTCTTGCATCTGTCCTGGCTCCTGTCCCTGCCCCTATCTCAAACCCTGCCCCTACTCCTGCTCCTGCGAGGCTCCCAGAGCCATATCCAGAGCCACAGCCCTGCTCCTTATACAATTATCCCTTGTCCTATCCCCCCACCCCAACATCGCTCAGGAATGTTTTGTCCCCTACCTGTATATTCTTTCTCTCTGGTACTTATTAACTGTTATTTTATCTTTCCATGTTCTGTATAGTTTACTATTTGTTTTAAATAAAATTACTTGTTTTCACTTGAACATGTCACGAGCATTAAGCACATTCCCAACACTGTGCCACCACACCACAGAACATCGCTGCAGGAGATATCCTTCCCCAAAGGAGCCCTTGAACCCAAAGCCCTTCCTGCGCATTTCTCCTCCAGCCCAGCCTCTCGCAACCCCTCAGCTGCTTTCTCTCTCTGTTCCTTTACCTGTTCTGGATGTTTCTGTATGTGGAATCACACAATATGTGCCTTTATGTCTGTCCTATTTTCAAAGGGGACTCATTTTTTTTCTGTGTTTATGTGACATAGAATTTCCCTTATTCGATATTGAAACCCCCGATGGATTACAGATGAGATGTAATCATAGAGGCCCCTTTAGGAATTATGAGCACAATCTCTGTTCCTGCTGGGACACCACAGCCTGACCCCAGACAGGACACAGTGGTTCCTCCTGTGGCCCACACAGAAACCAGGGAAATGCAGAAAGCTGGAAGACACACCACAGAGGGCAAACGTATCACTCACAACCCAAGGCCAGAGAAAAGTTTCACCTGACTCTGCTCCAAACGAGGCTCCAAGTCACGGGGTTCCACAGGGACAGAGATCAAAGGCATGCAAGTCCAAGGGGGAGGATAGGCACGCGGGGAGGATGTGTCAGAGATGCAGGAGCTCCTGGGGAAGGGCTCTCGCAAAGGAAACCCTATAAAGGCAGCGCTGGTCACCCTAAGAGTGGCGGGTGTCTGGTCTGGGGACCAGCAGCCCTGGGGAGAATGTGAAGAACCAGAGGTCCAGTACAGGTCCCCTGGAGAGAAGGGTGACAGACACCCCTGTTGCAGAGAACAGTGAGCAGCACCCATCTCAGACCACAGATGCACCCATCACTTAGCAGTGCTTGGCCCCGAAACTTCGGCACGATTTTTCACAGATGTATTGTTAGGAGTGTTCAACACAGTGGTGGTGGAGAGAGCAGGGAATGGAACAATGCTAATGCTCAAGGAGATGGATGAGCACCAGGAATCTACTCCTGAGAACAGAGGCCGGTTGCACAAAGAAAAGAATGGAGAGACCCATGCTTAGAACATCCTCTAGAAAAATCTAGTCCTGAAAAGTGATGAAAAATAAGTATATCCTAGACTTCATGCAGTGTGAATGCTAATGGCCCATATGCCCTGTTTCCTGGAAGCAATAAAATCATCCAGTGCCAACTGGGGGTTAATGACACAACTTTTCTGACCCAAGGACAGCATTTCAGCCAACACTCCAGGGCCTCCGAATTTTCACAAGGGTCTCTGTGATCCTCTGACTCTTCCATCAACCTCCTTGGGAAGCTCTGTCCTGTCCTGTCGTATTCATTGTCTCCTGCCTTTTCTGTGACCCTTCTGTGGTCTGCCCTCCCCCGACTAGGGCTGCCCTCACCAGGATTCCCCATGCCCCTTGGCCAGGTGCCCACATCCCACACTGGGCTCCATAAGCCCTATCTTTTGTGCAAGGCCTGTGCACTCCCTCTGGGGTCACCTGGCTTCTCCGTTGAGGCGGCATGCATCTTCCTGCACTGGGTCTCCTCTGATGAGTCTGTGAGGCCAGCCTGTGTGTCATCAGCATGGAAGCGCGAGTCCAGAAGGTCCAGATGACTCGCTCCCAGTCCCAGCGTGTGGAGCCTGGGCCGAAAGTGGTACCTAAGCAGAGGAGGAGTTGAGCCCATGGAGCCTGAGGAAGGACATGGCACAATGAGCCCCCAGGAGGAAAGTGAGCACCGCGGGGGCCTGGCGCTCAGATCTGCTGGGAGACCACGTCCCATCCACAGTGGATGTCCCCAGGGCTGGAAGTCCTCGGGGTATCCACCCTCCCAGGCTGCAGGCTGGCAGTGACTGCCAGGGGAGGGGCACGGCTGGTGCAGGAGAGAGCCCTCAAGTAGAGAGGAAGAGGCAGGCACTCCCCCAGCAGCAAGTGCACTGGGGCGGACTGAGGGGGCATCAGCGTACAGCAGTGTCTGCAGCTGGGGTCTCCACACAGGCCCCTTCCTGAGGCTCAGCACAAGCTTGTCTGGATGCCCTGTGTCCCCAAACACAAAGTCTGGCCCAGGACTTCCCCTCAGGCTCCTACTCCCACTCCTTTGTACGCAGTTCAAGTGCAAAAAAAACGGCCAATAGTTTAGGTGGTGTCGGGTGCACAGAAACGTGTGATTTTCTGGCCCATGCTGTAACATTGCTGGCATTTTAAAGATCTCAGGGCTTTCATTCAAAAATGGTAGAATGCGGGGCACCTGGGTGATTCAGTGGGCTAAACCTCTGCCTTCGGCTTAGGTTATGATCTCTGGGTCCTGGGATGGAGTCCCGCATTGGGCTCTCTGCTCAGCAGAGAGCCTGCTTCCCCCTCTCTGCCTGCTTTTCTGCCTATTTGTGATCTCTATCAAATAAATAAATAAAATCTCTTTTTTAAAAAAAAGGTAGAATGCCAGGGACCCCAGACAGCTTTCTAGAAACCTGTCTCTGTGCCTTGCAGCCCTCCCATCCCACCAGATCTGCTCAGAACCCCTCCAGGCCACAGGCCCACAGTCTTGGGTCCTCAGATGGCCCATAAGATGTGCCTTCAAAAAGCGATCCAGGTGGGGCAGCAGAACACACTGCAGATTCCAGTAAATCCCTTTCCCAGAAAGGGTCCTGCTGGATGAGCTGTCCAAAAACAGCCAGGTCAGGGTGCCAGGAAGACACCAGAGGCACAGGAGTAACAGGGGAGCATCTGAAGGTCAGGTAGGGAGAGTGGGAATCTCAGGTGGTTTTGCCTAGGGGCAGCTCCCATCCCCCTAAACCCTCAGTGTGATGGCTCCACCTTGGGTTGGGGGAGGGACCGTGCCTGGAGGACCTGTGGCTCCACTGTCAGAGGTTGCCAACTTGATCTGTGCACAGGTGGGGAAACTCAGCCATACCCCCAAAGAATTTCCAGAAACAGTAGCCATCTCAGTGGCAGCCAACCTGGGAGGTCAACCTTCCAGCTGCCTGAGGTGGTACCAAGCCACAGACCAGCACACTAGCCAGAAATGGAAGGAGAACCGGTTCTTCATTTCAATAGTTTCTGAGTTATGGGTTTGTTCCTATGGTTAGTATAATTTGCAAGGCCTTGAAAATGTTCTCCTCATGTTCTCTGCTGGAGAGGATCTTGAAAAATCTCTGGTTTACAGGTAAAATCATCCGGAATTGACCTTGGTTGGCACAGCCATGCTGGGAAAAGTATGGAGTTTCCCCCCAATACTAAAAATAGTACTCCTGCATGATCTCACTACTGGATCATTTGCAGGAAATGAAGTCAGACATTTGCAGGAAATGAAGTCAGTTTCTCAAAGTGAGATCTCACACTCTCACCCAATCTCCTCGAGGAGGGGTGGCCACCCTTAGCAACAGGGCACCCATATGGAAAGTTGTAGGCAACTCTCCCCTGGAGGCAGGTGCTTCCCTGGACAATGGGCTGCCCCAGGGCTGGGCAGTCTCCATAGCAGCGCATTCAATGTCCTGGATACTAGAAGGAGACAGAGTAAAGCACCAAGCCAGTGAGGGTAAGGACATACTGCCCCCAATATGGTGCCTTGGCAAGTTAAGTATAGAAACTGAAATAATTTTCCATAGAGCAGAAGCAGGAAGATCCCTCTGATCCCCAGCTGTCATCCCTCCTTCCCTGAAGCAGGTCAGAATACTCCCATGTGGCACTTTCTCTCCCCAGACAGCAAGGAGGACATCCTTATCACCAGAGTCAAGGAATTTAGGGCCACGAAGGCTAGAGGAACAAACCTGGTTAAACTAACCTCTATCTTCCTAGTTACTTCTTTACCATTTACCAGCCCTAGCTCAAATCCTTGTGTCTCTCAGTTCTTCACACATTTATTGCTTCTTTGCCTAAAACAGAACTGTCTGCTTCAATTGCCTCTGCTGGCCTCCATGCTCTTGTGAGGCTCCCAGCAAAAAAAAATCAATACACTTTGCCAGCTTTTCTCCTGTTCATCTGTCTCTGTCAATTTCCAGATGAAGCCAGGGACCTTAAGAGGAACTGAATAAAACTTTCCTCTTGCAGCCCTGGCGGGGGTGGTGGCAGGTGGAGTCAGGAAAATCCATCCCATCTTCCTGACCTTTTAAAACCGCCCTCTGCTGGGAAGCAGCACAAGGATGTGCATGGCTGGGGAAGCCAGGGAGAAGCAGGTGGAACACGTAGGAAGCTACCTGAGCCCCAGCCAGGAGACTGGGCCCCACTAACAGAAGAGGGGGGGTGGGGGGATGGGGTAGCTGGGTGACAGGTAGTAAGGAGAGCACATGTTGTGATGAGCACTGGGTGTTACAGGCAGCTAATGAGTCACTGAACACTACATTAAAATCCACTGATGTACTATATGTTGGCTAATGAATTTAAATTTTAAAAATTAAGTTAAATTAAAAAATAAAAAAATAAAACCAAGGTAGAAACCGCACATAACTCAGAGGGCTCCATGCTCTTGGAGGCTGAGCTAGTGGCCACAGCCAAGGCCTCTGGTGGTCAGGGGACTGAAGGTCTGAGAGGTGGCTTGGTGTACCCCTGCCCCTGAAGCCCCATGGCCCTGACAAGGTGCAGGGACTGGGAGGGAAGACCTGACCAGAGGCCATGGTGGCTCCATGCAGGACCACTCCCACCCCCACCGGCAGTGTCTGTCTAGAACCAGGAAGAAAACCTTTTCCCTTGATTGTTCTTTTTAAAGATGGTTGTTCAGCATGGACACAGAAATCATCAGATATAAAACTAGACCCATTCATAGCTGAAAATGACCCAGAAGTTATCAAACTGCAGTGACCACAAAGAGAGGACCTTGTGTCCCCAGGCAGGCCTTCTGTGTGCAGGTGCAGCTGGGGCTCTGGAAATGCCCATGTGGGCAGGGCTAGGCTCCATGGTCTCCCTTGAGGGGACAGAAGTAGGAATCTGCTCTCACAGCTCTGCTCAGGACAGCACCCCCTGATGGAGAGGGGGATAGCCCTTCATGAGTCCCAGATGTCCTGGTGATTCTCAGGCACAGCCTGAATCTCAGCTTTTTCATGAAGAGTGGGGAGGGAAGCCCAGCCACCATAGGTCCCACAGGTCCTCCAGGGGACAGCCCAAACACTGCAAGTCCCACAGGTCCTCCGGGGATAGCACTTTGGTGGGCTTGTGGTCCAACAGGTACCTGTTCAAGTGGCTCTGTCACACCACACAACCTTGATCCCATTGGCCAGGTCAACCCCCATCACCGGCTGACAGGCCAAGGTCAGTCAGTGAACCTCCACCGCCAACCCCCCCCAAAAGGCCCCCATGTAGTAAACATCACCCTGATCCCTGGGAATGTGGGCCTGGGACTGTAAGGGCCTATTTAGCCAGAACAGCTCCATCTCAGTTGAATAGCCATTTTGTTGTTTATGCAGTAAAACTTAAACGGACCCTGCACCACCCCCAGGGGATGTACTTAAAAACAAGTCCTGGAAACCAGTCCCAGGTAACAAAGCCCAAATACAAGGGAGAGTCAGGACAGGTGGAGGTATCCAATCAGTGGGGGCTCATACTGTCTCCCTAGCTACCCAAGAGCATGGGCCCCGCCCTTTGGGTGCCTTTTGGGTGCCAATTCTGACCAAGGTGATAGGCTAGTTCAAATGTCTACTATAGAGTAAACTGTAATTCATTCGGTCACTTATGTGTGACCTAGCATGACTCTGCAGCTTTCTCTGTGTTACAATCTCATTGGCCACCTGTGTGTGGTCAGGCCCAACCACATGGCCTTTGCTCTATAAAAGTTAGTCTGTAAAGCAGGGAGGGGTCACCTCTTTGTAAGAGACGGCCCTGGCCAGTCAGTTGATTCTCAATGCTTGGCGTGAAATAAAGCTCTGCTTGACTTTTGCATTGTATCAGTCTCGCTCCTTTGATTACGGACCCAACATTGGGGGCTCATCCAGGATTAAACGACGAGAACTGAGCCAGCATCAGAATTTCTGGGAAAAGCCTCTGGAGGTAAGATCTCCAGATTTTATTCTGTGGGATCTGGTCTGTCTGTCTGGTTGCGGAGCTCCAGGGTATGGCCCACCGGGGAGAAGCTGGATGCAGCCATGCTCTCCAGGGCTGGAGTGGATGCGGGGATGCGCCATCCCTCTTCTGGTAGATCATCTAGGGGGTTTGAGTCCCCCTAGACGGTCAGGGGACCAAGAAAATCCCCACCAGCGGGTGGTTGCAGGAGACTGAGAAAATCTCCACCAGCCTCTGGGTCTGTGGTTGTCTTTTTGTTGTCTATTGTGTTGCTCATCTGTAGGGGACCAAAAAATTCCCCAGCAGTTAGTGTTTATAGGGGACCGAGAAAATCCCCACCGGCTAATGTTTATAGGGGACCGAGAAAATCCCCACTATCAGCAGGTTCTGGGTGAGGGCTGCTGGGTCTGTGGTTGTCTTTGTCTTGTCTTTTTGTGGTCTGTTGTGTTGTTTGTTGTGTTTGAAAGAGTGGGGCAAGCAGAAGGTAAGGGGACTCTGACTTTCATCTCTCCGTTCCTCCTAATAGATGTGGGGCTTCTCCCTCACTCATTTCTTGTGTTGATGGCTATAACTGGAACTGACTGCGGTTAGTCTAACTCAAGACAGAGACTTTAAGGAATATTCCCAAGCAGCTGCTGAAACTCCCTTTGTTTTGGGGAAGTTCCTTGCCCTCTCTGGCCCGACGTGGACTGCCTAGCCCCTCCCCCTTGCTGGCAGGAAAGCATGGCGTCTGCTCCTCTCTCAGAGCTGATGAGCTCTAAAACTGGGAATCCTTTCTCTGACTTCTGGCAGCACTTTGTTCTTCTGTCTCCTCATTCTGTTTCTGCAACAGCTTGGGTGTGGCCTGCATAACTGGCCTCTCAACCATCCTCAGTGCTTCCTGCACCACGGCTCCTTCTCTCTTCACTGTCATGAAATAAGAAGAGAACCCCTGGACCTAACACCTTCCCCACTCCAGATCTTCCCACCCATGTCTCAGGTAAACATTTGAAGTGGAGTGGGCCCAGGTGGAACATAAATCAGTATTTGAACTAAGTTAAGTTTGTTGGTTTAATTAAGATGAACATATCTTTTGAGTTAACAGCAATAAATGTGAAACTTCAATCAAAGTTTACTGAGGGTCAAATAAGCTCGTGTTATTTGCTGAAATCTGCTAGCAGAGAGATGATTAAAACTGATGGTTAATTATCTGTCTCCAAGTTTTAATGGTTAATTGTTAAAGTAGCTTTCAAAGTCTTTGGTAACCTGAAACTTTAAACAAAATGGGATAAAATGCTAGAGCGCTGGTTGCTGGAACTAGGTTTGTGCTTTTGAAATATGTTGGTAAACATGTTTTGTGCTTAACTGATTCATAAATTTGCCTTCTAAGAATTCTGTTATAACAGTTCAAAATTGGTTAATATTTAGACTTCACTAGAGATTGAGGTGTTTCTAAGAAAATGTGAATGGTTTTCTCTTTGCCTGAGCAGAGTTGTAAATGAGATCTCTTTGACTCATAAGGCTTTTCCTTGATATGCTAAGTTACTCAGGGGATACTGCTAAACCAATGATAAACCTTAGGTTACATTCGGGTAGATGCTGTAACTACTCTAGAGGTTCTATACATTTCCTAAAGTTTTAATGTTTTGATAAGGGTCATCACTTGATATTTAACCATATCTATTCTGAGTTTTTGTCACTTGTAATTGTTTTAATTCTCTTGTAAAATGAATTCCGCCTTAAAGGAAATTCATATGGGAGACTTACAGGACAAATACAGGTCTTTGATATGCTGAAATCCTGGAACTGAAATGGGTAAGAATTTCCAGAAGTAAAAGCTGCATTCAGACTAAACCAGAATTAGCAAGATGGGACTAGATGAACTGAAAGATTGTAATGTTGTGTCTCTTCATGTTTTCTTATTTTAAACATCACTGGTTCTGTAATGTTTGCTCTTCCAGACTAGGGAAACTTTTTCTTAAGTTATCTGTAACTTACAGAGATGTAAAAGTACTCATTTATAAACAAATCAAGGCATTCAACTCTTTCTCTCTATCTGAACCCTCTGGAGCCAAAAGGTCTCAGCAAGTATTCTTTCTTCCATGGCAATCAGTCATTTGCCTAAGTTCAATAAGAATCTGTTCTCCTTGTAACAGGACACCATTGGAAACACTGGTTATTTTACCAAGGCTTTGACTGGAATGTCATATCTGAAAAGACTCAGATATGACCAGACAGCTTAAAGGAACTAAGCTTGACTTTACAAAACCTGGAGCCTTAAAGCCCTTTGGACCTGTTGGCCTGATACTTTGCTTACAGAGTTCCCAGCAGCCTCACCAGGTGAGGTGAGGATGTCACTTCCTGGCAGGTGCAGGTTGCTCGATACTTTGGGTACCTCAGGAATAGGTATTCGCCCAAATCAACAGGTATTGCAGGCATGTCTGATGGCAAGTACACAGCTTGGTTTCTGGCCCGGAGAGGCTACTAAAAGTTCAACCTAGAGATTCCTTATAAGAAGTTCCAGCAAAGCAGATTCTAAAAGATCTATATGATCACTCACTGTTCTTGCTGAGCTTATATAAACGATTAGGCCAAGTTTGTTAAAACTGGACTTGTTTTTCAAATGAATTAGTCCTGATTTGGCTATCTCTGGAAATGAGGGTTATTTTAGAGAGAAAAATTATGTTTTAATAACACACTTTTATGGATGTTAAATTCTAGATTTGGTTATCTTTAAGTGTTTGTTTACTGAAGCTAGACAACTTGAGGTAAACTTCAGAGAAGTTGCACAATAGCTTGTTTAGACGATCTTACCTTTGCCAGTCAGCCAGCCCCAGATATAAGGAGGAAACTTCAGAAAATTGAAAGGTTTGAAGGGAAGAATCTGACTGAGTTCGTGGGAATAGCAGAAAAGGTGTTTAACAACAGGGACACACAAGAAGATGAAAACAGACCAAAAAAATAGTTAAGGTTTTGACATTACATGAGGCAGGACATTACAGGGGGGAAGAGGTCAATGGAAAGGGGAAAGGCAGGTAGGGGATGGTCTATGGAAAGAAAGCGGGCAGGAAGCCTTAGATTCAGATGAGTGTGCTTATTGCAAGGAAAAAGGACATTGGGCCAAGGAGTGCCCCAAAAAGAGGAAGGCAGTGTGGCCACCAAAGACGGAAGGGGCCATGGTTCAGAGCCCCACTGTGCAGGTGTTTGTGGCAGCAGTAGATGAATATCTCCTTTACGAGCCAGTCTCAGAACGAGAGGAGACAAAGTGGGGGAGCCTTCTCAAGCCCTACAGTTCGAGCTTCCCAAGGTCTAGGCAAAAGGGAAGCCCCTGGTTTGGCCAAGGGACAGCCTCCAGTGGTGGTACAGTTAAAAGCGATGGCCACAGTTGTTCGCGTCCTGCAGTACTCCCTCCCCCGGGAAGCAAAGGAAGGGGTCACCAAGGGAGTTTTGACTCAGGCTCTGGGGCCTTGGCAAAGGCCAGTAGCCTATCTTAGCAAGAAGCTAGATCTAGTAGCAGCTGGGTCCCCCCTCCCCTTGCCTCCACATAATTGCTGCCACGGCCCTCCTGGTCAAGGATGCAAGTAAGTTGACTTTGGGTCAAAATCTCATCTTGACCACCACTCACGCTATCAAGGGCCTTCTCTGGACTCCACCAGACCGGTGGATGACAAACGCCCAAGTGATGGGGTATCAGGCCATCTTCCTCAATGAACCGAGAGTGACTTTCTGGCCCCCAGCGGTGTTAAATCCAGCCACATTGCTACCAGAGGAGCTGGCTGACCACCCACATGACTGTGGGGAGGTCCTAACCCAAGTCACAGGAATAAGCTGGGATCTCAGAGACACTCCCCTTCTGGATGCGGAGATGACTCTGTTCACAGATGGGAGTAACTACATGGTCAGTGGAAAGAGGTACATGGGGGCTGCAGTGGTTTCTCCTGAGCTGAGCAGGGACTCTGGACAGCGGCCCTGCCATACAGAATCTTGGTGCAAAGCGGAGCTGATTTCACTCCCCAAGGCACTGCAGGTGGCCAAGGGTAAGACCGCCAACATCTATATGGATGGTAGGCTGGGTAGAGGCTTTTCCTCCCAAACAGGAGATGGCAGGAGTGGTAGCCAAAAAGCTACTAGAGGTTTGGGTTACCTCTCATGATCGGGTCAGACAATGGCCCTGCATTTGTGAGTTCGGTCTCAGAGGCATTGCCCAGGGCCACAGGCACTAATTGGAAATTACATTGTGCCTACCAGCCCCAGAGCTCCAGGTAAGTAGGGAGAATGAATTAAACTCTTAAAGAGACCTTGACAAGGCCAATTCTGGAGACTGGTGGTAGATGGGTGGATCTCCTTCCTTTCACCCTCCTCAGGGTGCGGTGTACACCCTACTTAAACAAGGTGACCCCATTTGAAATAATGTTCAGGAGACCCCCCAGCTCTGCCCTCAGCTACAAGAGGTTACCCTAGCAGAAATAACTGATCAGTCTGTACCCCAGTCACTGTAGGTGCTACAGTCTGTCTTAAAAAGAGCCCACTCAGGGATCCAAGCTGCCTACACTGAGAGGGAGATGGAGACGGAGATGGAACCACATCCTTACCAGCCCGGGGACTTGGTTTGGATACGTCACCACCAAGTGGGAAACTTGGAGCCTTGCTAGAAGGGACTGTTTGCTGTCATCCCGACCACCCCCACGGCGGTGGAAGTTGAGGGCGTTGGGGCCTGGATTTGCACAGGTCGTGTCAAATGAGCCAAGGACAAGGACGTCCCCCAGAGATGGATGCCGCTGCCGGTGGACCCCACCGATCGTGGACTAAAGCTAAGACTCAAAAACAATGAGTTCATTGAGTTCATTGTTAAAGTATAGGTGGGACATATAGATAATTAGGACTTGACATACTATTTCTAGATAAAGGGGGGCTCTGGGTAGCCCTAGGAGAGAAATGCTGTTTCTGGGTAAATCACAACTGGAGTCATTAAAAACAGTCTGGCAAAAGAGGACATAGAACTGGCTGAAAAGTCAAGGATTTGACTAATCTCCAAAGAAAGTGGGGGAATGTAAGGGCCTATTTAGCCAAAATGGCTCCATTTCAGTTGAATAGCCATTTTGTTGTTTATGCAGTAAAACTTAAATAGACCCTGTCCACCCCCCACCCCCCAGGGGACTTACTTACAAACAAGTCCTGGAAACCAGTCCCAGGTAACAAAGCCCAAATACAAGGGTGGGTCAGGCCAGGTGGAGGTATCCAATCAGTGGGGGCTCATACTGTCTCCCTAGCTACCAAGGAGTATGGGCCCTGCCCTTTGGGCACCTTTTGGGTGCCAATTCTGACCAAGGTGGTAGGCTAGTTCAAATGTCTACTATAGGGTAAATTGTAATTCAATTGGTCACTTATGTGTGACCTAGCATGACTCTGCAGCTTTCTCTGTGTGTTAAAATCTCATTGGCCACCTATGTGTGGCCAGGCCCAACCACATGGCCTTTGCCCTTAAAAGCCAGTCTATAAGGCAGTGAGGGGTCGCCTCTTTTTAAGAGAAGGCCCTGGCCGGTCAGTATGATTTTTAATGCTTGGCACAAAATAAAGCTTTGCTTGACTTTCGCATTGTATCAGTCTCGCTCCTTTGATTACGGACCCAACAGGACCATGGCTGGCATTGGTAGCTGATGTCTTCATGGGATGCCCAGTAGAAACTGGGGTGCAGGGTGCCAAAATGGAGGCAGGATTTCCATGCCCACAGGGTCACAGAACTTCATGTCCACATCCACACACACCAGGTCGTCCAATTCACGGAGGAAGTGCTGCTCACAGAAGCAGCTGACCATCGCCATGTGCTGCATGGACACATCCTGCCAGTGCAGAGTGCCGGAGACCTTGAGGACCACCACCTTCCAGCCCTCCCATGAGGGCACAAGGGCCTGGCAGCCCACTGGTTGGTGACAACCTAGTAGGTGAACCTGTGTCCCACCATAATGGGCTTCTCTGCCCTCTGCAGGGACAGCTCTAATAAGACCACCTATCTACAGGGACAAGGGACAAGCTGGGAGGATGGTCATTGTCAGAGGCTGGCAGCAGGACCCCAGAATTGGGGGCCATGGATGTGTGCACCTTCTTCACAAAGAAGAAGGCCCTGGGCTGCTTTAAGCTACAGCCACTCTCCCAGCCTGTCCTGAGCAAGTCTGCTTATGGGACCTCCCTACCTTCTGCTCCCAGAGATGGGGGCCATCAGCACCCCATCATACAAAAGGGAGTCTGAGGCTTCAGAGATGGGAAACCAACCCCACAGCCAGCATGCTGGAGCCAGAAATGCTCCTCCTATGCTGAGGTCCCAGGCAAGCCCTGCAGGTGCCCTTCCCTAGCCAATCCCCTGCAGGTCCTGTCCCCACCTGCCAGGAGTAGAGGACCTTTGGGCAGAGCCCTCCTTTCTATGGCCTACAGACTGGCTAAAATCCGCTGGCCCCCACAGAGCTGTCCTCCCTTGAAGGCTACTGGGCCTCTTGCTGACAAGGTCCATCAGTCAACTGCTGCTATTCCTAGGAGTGGTCACCCTCGAACTCCCCCAGACCAGGAATGGGCAGGGAAGGGGAAAGAGGAGTGCTAGAGGAAGAGGGGGCTTGCTAAGGCCCCAGCCATGAATCCAAGAATGGAAGCTTCCAGATCCAGGTCTATATCTCCTGGGCTCCAAGAAGTTGGAAGTCTTGTCTCTCTGCGGGGACTACCTGTGGGGACAGCTCCCCCATTGTCAGCAAGGGTGGTGAGCCCCTTTGAGATGGATTTTTGTTAAGGTTTTATTTATTTGTTTGACAGAGAGAGAGAGACAGCTAGAGAGGGAACACAGGCTGGGGGAGTGGGAGAGGGAGAATCATGCTCCCCACTGAGCAGGGAGCCCAACATGGCGGGGTTCTATCCCAGGACCCCAGGATCACAACTGGACCCAAAGGCAGATGCTTAATGACTGAGCCACCCAAGTGCCCTGAGACTGATTTTTTCACACAGGCACTAAGGCTACTTCCCAGTGCCTGCCCCATACCTGGCATCTTAGTAAATCCATCACACAGGGAAAATGGGCACTACATTTAAACAGGGGACAAGGCCACACACAGCCGACAGACATGAGTCAGCTCACCAGGGAGAAGTCCAGGTTCAGTCAACAGGGGAAAAAGCCAGACATGAAGCAGGGGAGAGAAGAATGCTCCTGGCAGAGGGCAGAGAGAATGTAAAGGCCAGCAGTCAGGCCTAAGGCACATATGGGACAACCACACACCTAGGAGCCCCATGGGGGTGGGGAGGATATGGTGGGAGAGGAAAGGCTGGAGAGGACAGGGAGCTGGAGAGCAGATCACAGAGAGGCTCAAAGGTTATGTTCTGAAAAGATCACTCTGCTGGTACAGGAGAATGGGCTCTGTACAGCAGAGGACAGGGAGACTTTAAACCTAAGCCCTAACCCTAATCCCACCCTAACCCTAATCAAACACTGAGCTCAATTTTGAGGACTGACAGCTCTACTCTGAAATCACAAACAAGTCCATCATGCTGGCTTTCACTCCTTGCTCAGTATTGCACTGAAAGTTCTACCCAGAACAATAAGGCAAGAAATAAGGAACCCACACGTGAAAGGAAACAGTAGAACCAGGTCTATTCAGAGACCAGAGATGACATCATCTTATATAGAGAGCTCCCTAAAGAATCAACAAAAAATGATCACAACCAGTTCCCTAATTCTGCAAAGTTACAGGACAAAATATCAATACACAAAAGTCTCTCTTATCTGCATACACTAACAATGAATCATCCAAAAATGAATTTAAGAAAACAATTCCATTTTAGGGAACATCAACATGGACAAAATACTTAGGAATAGATGTAATCAAAGTATATGTCTTGTACACCAAAAATTACAAAACATTGCTGAAAGAAAGTAAGGGAAACCTAAATAAATCTGAGGACACCCCATGGTGATAAAAAGACATACTATTGGGGCTCCTGGGTGGCTCAGTGGGTTAAAGCCTCTACCTTTGGCTCAGGTCATGATCCCAGGGTCCTGGGATCAAGCCCCGCATCAGGCTCTCTGCTCAGCAGGAAGCCTGCTTCCTCCTCTCTCTCTGCCAGCCTCTCTGCCTACTTGTGATCTCTGTCCGTCAAATAAATAAATAAAATCTTTAAAAAAAAAAAAAAAGACATACTATTGATAAGATGGCAACAGTAACAAAGCAATGTGGAAATTCAATATTCTCCCAAGAAATTTCACAAAGGCCTTTGGGAAGAAATGCACAAGCTAATCGTAACAGTCATATGGAATTTTAAGGGATCACAAGATAGCCAAAACCACCTTGAAAAAGAAAATCAAAGGTGAAAGGTCACACTTCCAAAGTCCAAATCTTAATACTAAGCAACAGTAAGTAAAATACTGTGATACTGTTGTAAAGGTATGCATGCAACCTGAAATAAATAATACATTATATATTAATTAATTGGTTTTAAATTAACAAAAATTTTTAATAAATAAAATAACATTTTTTAAATGATGCATACAGATCAGTGGGATTTAACTAAGAGCCCAGAAATAAACTCCTTCATCTATGGTCCACTGAATTTTGACAAGGGTGGACAATATTGCACTGGGGGAAACAGAATGGTCTTTTCAACAAAGGATGCTAGACAATTGGCTATCCATGTACAGAGGAACAGAACTGGACCCTTACCTCACACCACATGTACACATTACCTCAAAATAAGTTAAAGGCTTAAATGTAAGAGGTAAAATTATAAGCCCTAGAAGAAACAAATGGGGATAAATCTTCATAACCTTGGATTTAGCAATGCTTTTAGATCTGACACCAAAGCATAAGAAGGGAAAGAAAAAAATAGATAAAATAATATCCTCAAAATTAAAAATCTGTCCCGGGTGCCTGGGTGGCTCAGTTGGTTAACCGTCTGACTCCTAATTTTGGCTCACATCATGATCTCAAGGTCATGAGATTGAGCCCCACATCAGGCTCCACATTTAGTGTGGGGCCTGCTTAAGATTCTCTTTCCTAAAAAAAAAAAAAAAAACAATTCTCTTTCCTTCTCCCCCTGCCCCTATCCACTTTCATACTCTCTCCCTCACTCACTCTTAAAAAAAGAAATGTAAAAAATTTAAAAATATTTGTACATCAGAAGATACTATCCAGAAAGTGTAAAGACAGCCCCCAGAATGCAAGGAAATATTTGTACATTATTTATCTAATAAGTATCTGTTCCCAGAATATGTAAAGAGCTTTTACAGCTCAACAAAAAGACAACCCCATTTTTAAAATTGACAAAGGAGGGGTGCCTGGGTGGCTCAGTGGGTTAAAGCCTCTGCCTTCGGCTCAGGTCATGATCCTGGGGTCCTGGGATGGAGCCCCACATCGGGCTCTCTGCTCAGTGGGGAGCCTGCTTCCTCCTCTCTCTCTGCCTGCCTCTCTGCCTGCTTGTGATCTCTGTCTGTCAAATAAATAAATAAAATCTTTAAAAAAAAAAATAAAATAAAATGGACAAAGGACTTGGATAGACCCTTCTCCAGAGAAATCATACAAATGGTGAAAAGCAAATGAATAGATAGATGTTAAACATCATTAGTCTTTATGGAAACGAAGATTTAAACCAGTTAGATGTTCTTTTACACAAGTAGAATCACTATGATCAAGAAAACGAAAAATAACAAAAGGATGTTGAGAAACTGAAACCCTTAAACCTCACTTGTGAAAAATGGTGCAGTCTACATATAAAATAGTTTGGCATTTACTCAAATAGATCCAAGCAGAATTAACATAGGGTTAAATAATTGTACTCCTAGATATATACCCCCAAAATTGAAAACACTGGCTCAAACAAACAAAAATGTACAGAAATATTCATAGCAGCTGTGTTCACAGCAGGCAAAAACCAGAAATGTCCATCCATGGGGAAATGGATGTCCTCTTGCAAATGACATATGCAAATGTCCATCCATGAGGAAAAGGATAAACAAAATGAGATAGATCCATAAATGGCTATCTTGTTCTGCCCTCTGAAGGAATGAAGTAAAATGGTTCATTTGTGGGGGGAAAAAATGGTTCCTTAAAATATTAAACACAGAATTCCACTGTAGCCTATATGCCCCCAAAAATTGAAAGTAGGACCCATATTCAGAGTAGTGTTTCTCACAACAGCCAAAAAGTGGAAGCCACCCAAGTGTCCACGTACAGATGAACAGATAAACAAAATGTGGTTTATACACCACGGAACATGATTCAGCCTTAAAAACAAAGGGAGTTCTGACACAGGCTACAACATGGGTTGAACATGGAAATCATTATGCTGAGCCAGTCATGGAAGGACAAATCTGTATGATCCCACTTGGATGAGGTGTCTGGGACACAAAGCTGGGTGTGGCTGCAGGGGGCCAAGGGGAAAGGACAATGGGGAGTTGGTGTTTTATGCATACAGTCTCCCTCAGGGAGAATGAGGAAATTCTGGAGAATGACATACAACCATGGAATCTCAGCTAAGGCCAGAGAATTGTTTATCTGAAATGTTTTAAGGAGTCAAAGTTCTTATGTTCAGTCACTGTGAAAAAGTGAATGAATGACTGATGCATGTCACAATGTGGATGGATGTTGTGTCCACAGAAAACAACCCCAGTGACATAAGCCATATAGAAATACCACTCAGATGGGAAACTTCTGTGCTCCTTAAGTCCATCAAGGTTGCCCAAATAAGGGAAAGTCCTGGAAGAAATTCCAGAAGAAGAAAACTGGATCCAAATGGAGAAGACATTTCAGACCGTTGGGCAGGTGGTGACAGCTGAAGTACGCCTGTGGTCTGGGTTCAAATGTGGGAACCATCATGATTTCCTTACTCGGTGTTATGTGGTGGTTCCGCAGGACACTGTCCCTGTTTGGGGTAAAATGCACCGAAGTAGCCTGTGTGAAGTGGCAAATGTGGTAAAGAAATGACAGCTGGGGAGTCTGAGTGTGGAGATAAAGCATATTTGTGCTGCTGTGACAAGTTACTGCAGATTTGAAATCACCACAGAGTAAATGACTCTTCTAAACATCCATGTTAGCACCACATCACAGAAGCAGAGAGGACACCAGACTTCGAGATGGAGGCCAAGCCCTCCCAGATCCAGTTCACCCACTGTGGAGAGGCCACTCGCCCTTGGAGGAGGCCACATGTTAGCAAGAGACTTGTGGGAGGATTAAATCAGGTGCCCCCATGTCTTGGGTGCAGTAGGAGCAGTGGGATTCAGAATTCCAATTCTCCACAGCGCTCCACCACAATCTGGTGAGAACTGTGAAAAAGCATGAAGGGAAGCCTCAGTAAAGTGGACTGAGGACCAGAAGGGGAGGCTGGAATGGGGCACCTGGCACTCAGTGCCCATTACAGACCCCACATTACAATCCCCCATGGGAGAGATTCATCCATTCCAGGCCCCACAGGGGAAGCTGGAGGGTTCATCTCCTACAAGAAATCCACCATCCCCACAACTCAGCCGGTGAGAATCCTCCACCCCCCTGAACTCCTGCCTTTCTCCAGTGGACTTTCCTTCCAAGCAACCCTCCCAACTTCTTCCTCCTCCATGAAATCATGTTCCTCTCCTTTGTTTCTTGCACTTGCCTGTGATGTGCCCATAGCTTGGTCATCCCAGATTGCCATTCTCAGCTATTCCCAAATAAACCCATTCTCCTGGTCAAATAACTGGCAGCTGGAGTTTAAGGCAAACAGAACTAATAAATTCAACAAACTTGCAAGGAACAAAATCAATATACACAAATCAATTGCATTTCTATGTGCTCTGAAGGAACCATCAGAAAGAGAATACAGAGAACAATCTCATTTACTACTGCATCCAAGAGAACAAGATACCTAGGAGTCCCCTGAATCAAGGGGGTGACATACCTGTCCTCTGACAGCTGTGGGACACTGATGACAGACAGGGAGGGAGACACACGGAGTTGGCAAGACACTCTGTGCTCAAAGAAGAACCAACACTGGGAAAATACCTCCTCTCCCCAAAGCTGTGTACACAGTCCACGCTGTCGCTCCCGAACTTCCAGACTCTGGACCAACTCTGACATGGGTGTGGACATGAGAAGGACCCTGCAGGGCCAAGACAGGGGCAGCACGAGCTCCCAGGTGGGCGGACGCTCCCTGACTGCAGACTGTCTCAGGAGCCCCAGGAACCGAATCCGCATGCACACAAACACAGATGCAGGACCCAGGGTGCACATCCAAGCCCAGAAAGGGGGAAACCCACAGCCCCACAAACAGCACCGCAGGAGCCCACCTCACCACACACAAAACCATGGAAGCCCCAGTGTCTACACAGCACGCCCTTCTTCCGTGGGGTACTGAGACCACACACCCCCTCGCCAGTCCCCGCTCTGGCGGCTTCTCCTCACCTCCTCCAGCAGCGGGTCCTGAGGGGGCAAGACTGCTGTCAGTGTGGACACAGCCTCACGTCCTCCACAGTGGGTCTGTCAGTGTGGACGTGGAACCACATCCTCCCCAGCTTGTCCTGTCCGCGTGGGAGAGGCCACGTGTCCTCCAGAAGTCTCCAGAGCAGCTCCGGAGTAAGGCCCACTCCTGTCCCAGCTGCGGCTGCACAGGCCAGGCTCAGAGTGAGAGCTGGCGTCCTGCGCCCTCTGCAGGCAATGGAGGGCAGTGCCGGACTAGGGGAGCTCACCCTTCAGTGGAAGCACCTGCTCCCTCCCGGGGTCCAGCTGGAGCCATTTCATTCTGGAAATTCAAGCTGCATGGAGCCCAACATCCCCCAACTTCTTCAAAAATAGCTAAGGAACAATGAATTGGAAATAATATGGAATGACAACAGTTCCTGACCCAAACAGTGGCAATGAACATGACCCTGGCCCTGACACAGACCCACACTCTGATCTGAGCTTGCTCTCAATCCTGGCCCTGACCCCAGTCCAAGACCCTAATCCTAGCCCCCAGCCCAAACAGTGTTCACAATAATCAAAAAGTAGAAACTGCAAATATCCATTAGTGGTGAATGCATAAACAAAGTGTGGTGAAGGGTTTCAATTGGGTTCAGATTCAGGTTTCAGCCAGAGTTCTAGATCAGGCTTTGGGGATAGTGTCAGGGTAAGGATTTAGAATGAGGGACAAGGGAACAGTTAGAGTTTAGGGCTTTAGGTTTATGATTTAGGGTTTAAGACTCAGGGCTTCTGGGATAAAGTTCAAGGTCAAATTTGTGGTTTGGGTTCATATTGGGATTTGGGTTCAGGGTTCATGGCTCAGAGTTCTGGTTTAGGGTTTGGGTTCGTGTTTAGGGCTTGGATCCAGGGCTCAGGTTCTGAGTTTAGGTTTCGGGTTCAATTTCAGGTTTGGGATTCAGGGTTCCAGTTTGGGCTTTAAGGTTAGGTTAGGTTTCACCGTTAGAGTTAGGGGTTAAGTTGGGTTTAGAGATGACACATTTTCTTCAGTTGTCATCATGGACACAAAATTTCTATCTGAACTTTCTAAATCTGAAATGCATTTCATCTGGGTGTCAGGAGCTCATTTAGAATTTCAGATCTCAGTAACTCCCTACCAACAGCATTCTGATCCCAGGATCTCCCAGTCACTGAGAATTTGCTTTTGTCTTGGCTCAAATATACCTTTGGCAGAGAAGAGTGAATGGCTGCCAAAGCTGGATGATTTCACAATGGTAGAGGTGTGAGCCTAAATATTGTGGAACTGTTCATGGAAAATGAAACAGGTGACAAAAAATTGGTCGACTCCTGATTCTTCCACAAAGACCAAGTCTCCAAAAGAATCTGATAATGTTCCCTAGGAAGGTCTATGGTACTCATTGCCAGTACTTAAAGAAGGCCCCCTCTCCTGCTTTAAACTAAGAATCACAGCAGGATACATCCTACTTTGTGTCAAAAATAAAATTTTATTATTTGGCTGTTCCAGTGTACAATTTGTGGAAGCACTGACAACACTTTCCTTTCTCAAATCCTCATCAGCACAGGAGTAAAATGCAGGCAATGTTGTAATGCACTGCTCATTGGAATACCAAGTACAAGGAGGGCTATCAGAAGCAATAAAAAGATATCAAATATGAAACTCAGAAAAAGCCCTTTTTGTACCCTTGATGGGCACTTAATGAGGATCCCTAACCATAAGATCTAACATCTCATCCTATGGAATTCACCCATATAAATCATCAATAACTAGAGCCTGCTGACCACTGTAACCACATCACCATTGGTCTCTAGGCTTTTAATACACACTCCAACCACTAGAGACACACTTCTCAGCAGCAGAATGGGACTTGCCCACTTCCAGTGGACCAACTCTTACAATGAAGCCAAAAAATCCCACCCCTTGAAAGTCCCAGCCATCAGGACACAGCCACAGAAACCACACCCAGAACTCAATAAAGGACAGACATCTCATGAAGCGGATGCTGCAGATCACCACCACTCCCATGAAGTAGCTCTACAGTGGACTCCAGGTCTGTCCCCTGCCCAGGATCACCCAGGGTACCACATTCTTCCAAGACTCCATCCTCAGAACAAAACTGCGACTGCCTCGTCAGTCTGTGTGTAGGATCACAGTGAGCCCTGCAAAAGCCAGATACCTTCTTGAGAGTACTCAGCCTCTCACGCCTCTCCTAGCAGATGGAGGGTGCTGCTCTCCCCAACTTCCATACCAAATAGAGAATGCTTGGAACAAGTCTTGCCATACTCCATGCAAAAGGCATATTCTCCATCTACAAAATGATGGACACTGAAACACCAGGATTCCTCACACCTTCTTGAACCTAGATTAGCTGGAGTTACAGCTTGGCCAGAGCTATTGTCCCCAACCCCCTACACGCACACCCTTTCCCTTGCAGACTCCAGATGAGTTGCCATCCATCTTGTTCATTCTTAGCTATTGTCTCTGCAGAGTAGTACAGTAGGACTGAGGTGCTAGGTGCTAAGACAGCACCTTCAACCACTTACTAGAATAAATTAATATTCATTTTATTAACAGATGCATCACAGAAGATCTTGCCACCATGGCCATTAGAAAAGTCATTACAAAAAAAAAAAAGAAAGAAAGAAAAGAAAAGTCATTACAACAGAGATCCTAACAACCTGTGCCAATCTCTACGACTCCACTTCCTGGCTCCAGGAATTGGCTCATAAATGGCCATGTGACCTGGTCCCAACCAATAAGGAGGGAGTAACTTTAAGTCTCAGCCTATAGACCTAGTCATGGGGTGGACCACCCAGGCCAGGGACTTATCCATCGCGACTGCACAAGTGGCCTAGGCCAGGCCAGTGTCAATGCCACAGAGGGCCCAGGAAGCCAGGTGCTCCATGCCATTGCTGAGGGCTGAATCAGACTTGTCCTGAAGCCCACACATGCTAGATCCTCTGCTAACTCAGGAGAACCCCAAATGTGCTCGTGGTCTTGGCCTGAATAAGACGAGCATCTCTGTGTCATACAGCCCACAAGATAGACCTGCCAGGCTATGGGGACAGACTCAGCCAAACAATACCTACATGGAACTCAACCACAGACAAACATGTGTGGGAAACTTGAGGCCGACAGAGAAATGGGGGGTGGGAGGGAATTCCTGAGGCCTTCATTGTTGGCCAATCTCACTATCATCCTTTTTTCCTTTCAAGTGCAGGGGCTGGGGTCAGACAAGATGGATCCCAATGTCTTTCCACTCTGCCACTGGAAAAGAGGAGCCCTCTCTCCCATCATCCATCGTGTTGCAGATCTGGGGTGTGGGAAACTACCACCTATGGGCCAAATGGAGCTCCCCTCATATTCTTTCAATCAAGTGGTCTGGAACATTAGTTATGGCCAGTCTGTGGCTGCTTTCAAGCCACAGTGCAAGAGTGGAGTCACTACCAGAGACACCACATGGACTGTAAAACCTAACAGAAAATCTTTACAGAAGACTTTCCAGAAAAGTCTATGCTGATCCCTGGTCTCAAAGATCCTAGGATCATGTCCCTTCTTTGAGTAGAATATAGCACCTTCGGGATGCCTGGGTGGCTCAGTTGGTTAAGCGGCTGCCTTCGGCCCAGGTCATGATCCCAGCATCCTCGGATTGAGTCCCACATCGGGCTCCTTGCTCGGCAGGGAGCCTGCTTCTCCCTCTGCCTCTGCCTGCCTCTCTGTCTGCCTGTGCTCGCTCTCTCTCTCTCTCTAACAAATAAATAAGTAAAATCTTAAAAAAAAAGAAGAAGAAGAAGAATATAGCGCCTTCTGGGTCAAATCTAATTTCTTCACCCCCAGAGGCAAGTACTTCCATCCTTTTAGCCAGAACTCCAACTCCATCCTCCTCTCTACAGGTCTGCCGCCCAATGGGAATTCACTGTTGTTTCCATGGTAGTGATGCTCAGAAACAGAGATGTAAGTGTGAACTTGTGAGGATGAGCGTGTGTTTCCTCTTTGGTAGCCACAGTGTGTAAGGAGAACACAATATAGTAGCATGCTTTCTGTCCCACAGGAATGGCCATGCCCTGTGGTTACATAGTGATCTCAGAAGGAAGCCATCTTCATAGAACAAACTTCCTCTGGGAGAACTCCCAAGTCCTTTGTCCTGGACACTAGGTTCCACCAAGGCTGGGGGCACTTGGAGGGACAAAGACTCCCCCTGCCCATCAGGGTTTTGAGGGATGCCTGCTGTTCCAGGACCAAAGATCCCGAAACCATTCATCCTCCTGTCATCCAGCCAGGCATCTGTGAGAGAGATCTACTCCAAGCAGAAAGGGCAGACTGAGAGACAACAAATGACAGCTTTGTGTGACAAGTGCCATGACAGGGGACACTCAGGAGGACTGGGGGTATCCTAGGGGGACCAGTAATCCTCCAGGATTGCTTCCAAATGCCCACCAAATTTTCTTCTAGTCAGTCCATGGAGTCCACTTCAACATGGGCAATGGGCCTACCATGCCCCTAGGCCCTAACCCTATGCCTGGGTTTGGTTCTCAGGCTTCCTTCCCCAGAGGCCTGGCCCCCAAGTCCTCCTGATAGGGGACCCCCTAAGCCACACCCCAGGAGTTTGCCTCCCACCCAGGAGGAAACCGTGTCCTTTGGACCTGCAGAGAATCCTCAGAGTGGGAGAAAACTGCATGTACCCCAGAGGCCACCCCCATACTCAGCGGCCCCTGGGCCATAATCCTGGATTTGGCACCCCATTTGAACCACACTCTCCAATCAGCCTCCCAGTGACCCTACCTCAGCCCTGGCACATAGGGCCTGCCAAGCACTGAGCCCCAAACCCTGACTCTACTTTGGGTTGTCAGTCTTCTGTCCCCATATGCTTGGCCCCCCAGTCCCTCCAGATTGGGCAACCCTGAGCCACATTCCAGGACTCTGCCTGCCACTCAGGAAGAGACCATACCATTGGAAACAAAACCCTCAGACTGGGAGAAACCTGCATGCCCCCCTCAGGCCACTCCATCTTCTGCACCAACCACCCTGAGCTACAAACACAAAGCCCGAGGCTCAGGCTCTCCCCCTCCCTTAACTCTGCCTCCAGGGAGCTTACCTCCCTAGCAGCCAACAAGGAAGCCACCTGGACAGGACCATGGTCCTATATGTCCCCAAGATGTGCTCCCAACAGCAGGTGGGCATGCGGCCGGTATAGCCTTACAATGACAGTCAATTCTCACTAGTTTTCTGCCCAAATGAATGCTGCTTTGGGCAGAAAGCTAATGAGAATTGGTTGGGTACCCAAGCAAACCAGCCTCTGGCAGTGGGGGCCTTCAGGGGGGCTGCATCGGCCCGTCTCGGGGTCCTATGTGGTCGTGGGCCAAATCTTGCAAGAAAGCCCTCTAAACACCGGGTGCAATTGCGGTGCAGATAGCCTCTGAATGGAGGCCAAGCGTGTCCTCTACTTTGCCCTCTGGGGAGCCTGCCTAATAGCTGGCAGTTGGGGCCTGCCATGACCCTAGGTCTTAACACTAACCCTGAGTTGGGTTCGCAGGCTTTCACCCAAGAGGCCTGGCCCCCAAGCCCTCCACATTGGGGACCCCTGAACCACACCCAGGAGTCTGCCTGCCACCCAGGAGGAATCCGTGGCCCATGGAGATGTGCAAAACCATCAGAGAAGGAGAAACCTGCATGCACCCCTGAGTCCATCCCCAGCTTCGAGGGTCCCCCTGGCGACAAACCCAAAGCCTGACACCCCATCTGAACACTCCCTCCACTCAGATCCCTGATGATCCTGCCTCAGCGCTGGCAGATTGGGCCTGCCATGCTCCTAGCCATGAACCTTAACTCTAGTTTGGGTTGTCAGGCTTCCATCTCCAGTGGCCTGGCTCCCCTAACCCTCCAGATTGGGGAACCCTAATCCAACACTGGGACTCCGCCTGCCAGCCAGGAGGAATCCATGTCATTGGGAGCTGCGCAAAACCCTCAGAGCTGGAGAAACCTGCATGCCCCCCACATTTGGCGCCCCCTCTCACCCCAGCCAGAAACCTGAAGCCTGACACTCAGCCTTACCCACTCCATCAACTCTACCCCCGAGGAACATGCCTCCAAGGCTGCCCTCAGAGCAACCACATGGGAACATCCCACAGTCCCACATGGCCCCTACACACACCTAGCAATAAATGGCTCCCAATACCAGGCAGGCGCATGGCCCGAATCACTGCACAATGCTGGCAAATTCTCACAAGCTTTCTGCCCAAAACAATGTCAATTTGGGCAGAAAGTTGGTGAGAATTCACGGAGAAACCCCAGCAAACTTGCTTCTGGCAGCGAAGGCCTTCAGGGGAGCCACCTGGGCCCTGCCAGAGGTCCAGGGTGGTCTCAGCCTAAAGACTGTGATAAAGCCCTCTAAAGGCCAGGCGCATGGGTGGCCTGGATTGCCTCTGTACACTGGCCAAACAAGCACTCCACTCAGCCGCCCCCAGGGGAGCCCGCCTCAGGGCCTTTTGATGGGGCCTGCCATGCCCCTAGGTCCTAACCCTAACCCTGGGTTGTGCTCTCAGGCTTCTGTTCCCAGAGGCCTGGCCACCCTGAGCCTTCCAGACTGCGTACCCTGAGCCATACCCCAGAGCTCCACCTGCCACCCAGCAGGAAACTGTGCCGTTGGGAGCTGCACCAAACCCTCAAAGTCAGAGAAAACTGCATGCCCCCTCAGGCCACCCCAAACTTCAGGGCCCCCAGACTAGAAACCTAGAACCTGATGCTCAGTCTCACCTCCTCCCTCAACTCTGCCCCCAGGGAGCTCACCACCTCGGGGGTACTCAGGGGAGCTGTGTGGGCCCGACATGCAGTCCCATACTACCCCAACACGCACCTAGTGAGAAAGTGCTCCCAGGATGGGGTGGGTGTGTGGCCCAAATCACCACCGAACGCAGGCTGATTCTAAAGAGTTTTCTGCCCAAATTGACATGGATTTGGGCAGGAAGCTTGTGAGAATCAGTGAAAAAACACTGACAAACTTGCTTCTGGCTGTCCGGGACTTCAGGGGAGCCTCTAGCGCCAGGCCCGTGGTCTCGAGTGGTCACAGCATGAACCCTGCGAGGAGGTGCTCTAAAAGCCATGCGCACACATGGCCAAACGCTCCGTCTACTCAGCCCCCTGGCATGCCCGTCTCAGCACCCGAAGATGGGGCCTCACATGCCCCTAGGCCCTAACCAGAACCCTAGGTTGGGTATTCAGACTTCTGTCCCCAGGGGCCTGTCCCCCAGGCTCTCTAGATTGGGGATCCTGGACCCACACTCCAGGAGTCCACCTGCCACCCATATGGAAACTGCCATTTGGAGCTGCGCAGAACTCTCAGACCGGGAGAAACCTGCTTGCCTCCCTGAGGCCACCCCAACTTTAGGCAGTCCCCATGGTCACCAACCTGGAGCCTGTCATGCCCCATGATGCCTGTCCTCAACTCTGCCTGCCAGGGATCCCACCTAAGCACCAGCAGATTGGGCCTGCCATGCCCCTAGCCCCTAACCCTAATTCTAAGCTGGGTTTTCAGGCTTCTGTCCCACGAGGCCTGGCCCCCAAGCCCTCCAGATTGGGGGCCTCTGAGCCACAACCTAGGATTCCGCCTGCCCCCCAGGAGGATACCATGCTATTTCCAGCTGCACAAAACCAACAGCGGGAGAAACCAGCATGACCCCCCGGGGCCACACCCACCTTCAGTGCCCCACCAGGCCACCAACATGGAGCCTGAGGCTCGGCCTGAGCCCCTCCCTCAACTCTGGCCCTGGAAAGCTCCCCTCAGCTGTGGCCCTCAGGGGAGTCAAGTGGATCTGGCCTGAGTTCCCAGATGGTCGCAACATGCACGTAGTGAGAAAGCACTCTAAACAGCAGGCGGGGGCATGGCCCGAACCATCGCACAATGCTGGCCAATTCTGATGAGCTTTCTACCCAAATCAATACCGATTTGGGCAGAATGCTCATGAGATTTGGCCAGAAACCCCGGCCAACTTGCTTCCAGCTGCATGGGCCTTCAGGGAAGACGCCTGGGCCTGGCTGGAGGTCCCGAGTGGTTTCAGCCTGAACCCTGTGAGAAAGTGCTCTAAAAGCCAGGGCAAAGGTGGCCAAACCCTCCCTCTACTCAGCCCCCTGTGGTTTCATTTTCAGCACTGGCAGATTGGGCCTACCATGACCCTAGGCCCTATCCCGAACCTGGGTTGGGTTGTCAGGCTTCCATCCCAAGAGACCTGGCCCACAAGCCCTCCAGATTGGGGACCCCTGAGCCACACCCTTGGAGTCCACCTGCCACCCAGGAGGAAACAGTGCCATTTGGAGATGTGCAAAACCCTCAGAGCAGGAGAAAGCTGCATGCCCCCCAAAGGCCACCCCCACCTTCAGCACCCCAACAGGCCAACAATATGAAGCCTGACGCTCAGCCTCAGCCCCTCCCTCAACTCTGCCCGCAGAAAGCTCCCCTAAGCCAGGACCCTCCCAGGAGCCACGTGTCCCCGGCCCAAGTTCCGGGATGGTTGCAACATGCACCTAACCATAAAGCGCTCTCAACAGCGGGCACGAATGTGGCCCAAATTGCCACAGAAAGACGGCCAATTTTCAGGAGCGTTCTGCCCAAATCAATATCGATTTGGAGAGAAAGCTGGTGAGAATTGGCCAGAAACCCCCAGCGAACTCCCTTTCAGCTGCATGGGTCGTCAGGGGAGACACATGGACCTGACCCAAGGTCCTGAATGGTCGTGGCCCAAACCCTGCGAGAAAGCAATCTAAAAGCCAGGTGCATTGGTGGCCAAACCCTTCCTCTACTCAGCCCCCTGGGGTGCCAGTCTCAGTGCTGGCATATCCAGCCTTCCATGCCCCTTGGCCCTAACGGAAAACCCTAGGTTAGGTTTTCAGGTTTCCATCCCCAGGGACCTGTCACCCAAGCCCTCCAGATTGGGGACCCTGAATCCACACCCAAGGAGTCCGCTTGCCACCCACATGGAAACTGTGTCCTTTGGAGCTGTGCAGAATCCTCAGACTGGGAGAAACCTGCATGCCCCCTCAGCCCTCCCCCATCTTCCGCGCCCCCTACAGGCCAAAAACTAAACCTGACGCTCAGCCTCCACTCCTCGCTCAAATCTGTCCCCCTCACCCCAGCTCGCCTCCGCTGGGGCCCTCAGAGAGCCACGTGGACCCAGCTAGCACTCCTTCAGGAACCCAACACGCACCTAGCAAGAGAACACTGCCAGCACCGGCTAATTCTCACCAGCTTTCCACCCAAATCGACATCAAGTTTGGCAGAAACTCACTTCCCGCAGCGGGGGCCTTCGGGGGAGCCGCCTGGGCCCAGCCTGGGGTCCGGAGTGCTGTCGCCCACCGGTAGCCTGAGACAAAGCGATCTAAACGCCCCCGTTGCTGCTGCGGCCAGGATGGCTTCCCAACTCCCGCCAGCCCTGCCCTCTACTGGACTCTGCCCCTGGGAAGCACATTCCAGCACCAGCAGGTGGGGCCTGCAATGCCCCTAGGTGCCCCTGATCTGCACCCCAGGACTCTGCCTGCCACCCAGGAGGAAACTGTCACTGGGAGCTGTGGGAAACGCCCAGAGCTGGAGAAACCTGTGTGCACCCCTCAGGCCACCCACACCTTCGGTGCCCCGCTTGGGCCAAAAACACGGAGACTGACACTCTGTCTCACCGTCTCACCCCGCTCCCTCAAATCTGCCCCCAGGGAGCTTGCCTCTGTGGGAGCTGACAGGGAGCCCCATGGGCTTGGCTGCAGTCCGGCAGGGCCCCAACAAGCACCTAGCGAGAAAGCGCTCCTAGAATGGCACCGGCGATCCGCCCAAATCGCTGCCCAGCGCCAGCCAATTCTCACGAGCTTTCTGCCCAAATAGACATCGATTTGGACAGAAAGCTCATGAGAATTGGTTGGAAAGCCCTGGCAAACTCGCTTCCTGCGGCGGTGGCCTTCGGGGAGCTGCCTGGGGCCGGCCTGGGTTCCCGCGTAGTGTCGCATGAAGCCTGCGAGAACCCTCTAAACGTTGTGTGCAAGGGCAGCCCAGGTCGCCTCTGAATGCAGGGAAAACCTGCCCTCTACTCAGCCACCAGGAAGCCCGCCTCTGCACTGGCAGGTGGGGCCTGCCAGGAAGCCCTCCGGGGAGCTCACCACTGCGGGGGGCCTCCGGGAACCGAGTGGTCTCAGCTGGGTGTCTCACAAGGCCACAACGCACACCTAGTGAGAAAGCGCGCTCAGCAAGGGGCTGGCACGCGGCCCAAATTGCCACCCAATGCAGGCCAATTCTCAGGAGCTTTCCGCCCAAATCGATGCCGATTTGGGCGGAAAGCTCCTGAGAATTGGCCAGAAAGCCTCGGCAAACTCGCTTCCGGCAGCCAGGCCTTCGGGGGAGCGGCCTGGACCCTGCCGGGGTCCCACGTGGTGTTGCCAGAAGCCTACGGGAAATCGCTAAAAGGTAGGTCCACACATGGCCCTGGTGGCCTCAGAATGCAGGCCAAACCAGCCCTCTACTCAGCCCCCCAAGGAGCCACCTCAGCACCGGCAGGTGGGGCCTGCCATGCCCCTAGGCCCAAGCCCTAACCCTGGGTTGGGTTCTCAGGCTTCCATCCCCAGAGGCCTGGCCCTCAAGCCCTCCAGACTGGGGACCCCTGAGCCATACCACAGGACTCTGCCTGCCACCCAGGAGGAAACCGTGCTTTTGGGAGGGCAGGAAACAGAGCGGGAGAAACCTGCTCGCTCGGAGACCTCAGGCCCCCTCCTGCCAAATAAAGGCAGAGCCTGAAGCAGAATCTCACCTCCGTGCGCCTGGGAGCCAGGGCCAGGCTGCCGGAGGGGCCGTCCTCCAGCTGGAGGCTGCGAGCGGGACCGACGCCTCCTGGCTGGCGAGCCGAGAGTCCCCGCCGCTGCGCTCCCGCAGGGCCCGGCGCCGGCCCTCCCCGGAGCAGGCCAGGGCGGGAGTGGAAGCCGGATCCCGCTCTTTCGTTTTCGTTTCCCGGAAGGATAGCGATTACCGGAGCGCTCTGAGACCTTCCTGGCCCCGGGAACCCGAGGGCACACCACCCCGCGCTTCTCGAAAGAGATTTCCTCCTACGCGACCTTCCAGTTTGGGGGGCCCAGTTAAGGGGCGAAGGAAGGAGGGGCTGAGCGCGCCCAGAAGCCGCGGCCAGGGGAGCGCTCACGACTGACGGCGGGGGCCTCTCTCACCTCCACCTGTAATGCAGGTAAGAGCCTGGCGGAGGAACCCCGCCGCGCGCACGCGGGGCCTTCGCCCCCCCCCCCCGCCCCCATCCCTCCTCCTCCACCACCTGTTTCCGTACCCATGTTATCAGAACTTTTTCCTGGCTGGAATCTCACTTTCCAACACATTCCCAAACCCCACCATCCATTCTTCACGAGCCCTCCCTTCTCACTCACCTCCGGCCTCACTGTCTCTCTTCCGACGCCCCTTCTACCCCCTTCCCATGCCCCGTGTTATATACTGCTCCTCCTTACCTCCTCCTCACCCCTACCATCAACCAGTTGTGACATCCCTGGAAGTTCCTGCGCAAACCCGAACCGCTGGTAAATGCCACCATAGAGGGGCCCCCACTTCTTAGAAGTCCTCCATTTGCCATATTTCCCCAACAGGCTCAGAACTGCCCCAGAGCAGGGATCCCTTCCCACCTCCAAAGCCTTTCTCCACCTCCTCTCTCCAAGAAGATTCCAATCCAAATCCATATTTTATCAGACCTCGCCCTAGCTTTCATGCTGAAGCCCAGAGCTCTAACTCTCAGTAGCTCCCGGGCTGGCATTTCCCAGGCAGTGAAAGCCCGGGAATTGGCCGGTCCTCATGCTTGGAAGAGGGTAGAAGGGTCCACAAGGGGCTTCCTGCAAGTGTGAACCCTTAGACTCTTCTCGGACTGGGCATGCGCTGCTCTCAGGCGGCAGCCTCTGAAGCTGGGTTACCTGGGATACAGCATTGGGTGGGGGGAGGTCAGCCAGAAACATGGTGAGAACTACCCCCCAAAAGTGTTAAATCCTCCTCTATTTTGTGGTTCCAGACCCCCAGTCTTTCACTGCAGGCTGCCATCCTCAGACATCAAGAGATTAATGTAATTCTCTTGAAGATTCTAGCTTGAGAAAATGACTTGCTGGGACTGGTTTCACTTTTACTTTTCACGGGCTGGCACCTGTGGCTGGGCATAAGCCCCAAAGTTACTCCTGTCACTTTTTTCATCCCTCCGTCCTGAAGCATGAACCATATCACCTCTGAGGCTAAGCTGGTGGTAAAATTGTAAAGATACACGCTCCCCTTGGTGGGACCTTGGGATTCAGAAATGTACCCTTCCTTTTTCTCCCTTGAAAACAGCATTTACTTGTTGGTTTATTTATTTCTGACTTAGGGTCTCTTTATCCTGGACCCTCAGGTTCCTTGTGTCCTCTTACCAAGGTCCCAGAGACTATTCCTAGGCTCTTGGGTTCCCAGCTTACAAGTCAAATCTTGGCAGGGAGCCTTCTGGTGGGGTGAGGCACGTGCATGAAGAACTTGAATCCAAAAGATGAAATTTATCAAGTGTCCACACTGTACAAAATGTTGAAGTTACCAAGCTGAAGCCATACATGGCTTCTACCTTAAAAAAATTTTTTTAGGGGCGCCTGGGTGGCTCAGTGGGTTAAAGCCTCTGCCTTCGGCTCAGGTCATGATCCCAGGGCCCTGGGATGGAGCCCCAAATCAGGCTCTCTGCTCAGCAGGGAGCCTGCTTCCCCCCGCAACCTCACCGCCTCTGCCTGCCTCTCTGCCTACTTGTGATCTCTGTCTGTCAAATAAATAAATAAAAATCTTAAAAAAATTTTTTTTAATTTCTTATTTATTTATTTGAGAGAGAGGTAGAGGGAACATGAGTACAAGGGAGAGGAACAGAGGGAGAGGGAGAAGCTGAATCCCCACTGAGCCCGGAGCCCTACACGGGGCTCGATCCCAGGACCCTGGCATCATGACCTGAGCCAAAGGCAGTCACTTAACTGACTTCGCCACCCAGGTGCCCCCACCTGGTTCCTACCTTTAAGGTAGATGCAGAGATGGATGCTCTTTCCCTTTAAGAAAAAATCTTAATACATTTAAGGATGACCGAGCCTTCAACTGAGAAGGCTTGTTTTTGACTGCCCTGGTTTTTCTTCTTTCTAGGAGGGAGCACTGGCCAGCTCTTCTGTGAGGCCGGAGGCAGCCACACCACCCCCGGGCACTCAGGCCAGATGTGAAGCTAGAATGGACTTGCTGAGTGAAGGGGGAATCTGCAAGCTACCGGGAAGACTCCGTGAGTAGAGAGGAGGAAAAAGGCTGATGTTTTCATTTTATTTTTATTTTTTTTTTAAGATTGATTTATTTATTTGAGAGAGAGGATCTCAAGCAGTCTCACTGCCCACTGAGTGTGGAGCCCTATGACTTGTGGCTGGATCTCATGACCTTGAGATCAGGACTTGAGCCAAAATCAAGAGTCTGAGGCTTACTCACTAAGCCACCCAGGCGGCCCAGGCTGATGTTTTTAAAGGACATGAATGTGACCCATGAACTTCTTACCTGAGGAGCTACCTTCCCTCCATCTGCTATTTCTTTGCTGGGTTTTCTTTAACTTTTCATTGGTGAGGAAATCAGAAGAGGGAAACGTGAATGCTCACTGTGGGGAATGTGGTTGCCATGGCCAAGGGTGAGGGCAGGGCAGGCAGTCTCCTCATTAGTAAGATGAGGGTTGGGATCAAATGAGCTATGGCATCTCTTCCAATCTAAAGACAAGGAGTTGAGGACACTCCTTCCAATGAGTAAGTCAGATGGAGTTAACGGTGAACAAAAATTCTATATATGTAGAACTCTCTTTTAAATAATTACGTTTAACTGTTATTGTTTCAAAAGTTGCATATGTGCATTGTCAAAAATTGGGAAGTGGTGGGGAAGCGTAAGAATACATAGAACAGGGAGTTTGGGTGGCTCAGTCAGTTGAGCATCTGCCTTTGGCTCAGGTCATGATCTCGGGGTCCTAGGATCGAGTCCCGAATGGGGTTCCTTGCTCAACGGGAAGGCTGCTTCTCCCTCTCCTTCTGCTTGCTGCTCACTCTGCTTGTGCTCTCTCCCACTCTGTCAAATAAAAAATTAAATCTTAAAAAAAAAAAAAAAGAATATGTAGAACAATCAAATCAAACCAAAGAGAGCCACAAGAAACCGACTGGCCATATCTTTTTATTTCATTTTCCTAAGTAATGCTCTTGCCCGAGGAAACTCATAACCAGAGAACAGGCCATAGATTCATGTATTTATGCCTATGTTTCAATTGCCAGAGCTGAGAGGTGGGAGAGCTAAGTGACAGGCTCAAGAGCACATGGGCTCTCCATGCTAAGGCCAAACCTTGGTCCTGCTGATAATCTTCTAACAGAGTTTTCAACTTACTTCCTAAGCCTTGGGAATCATAGGCTAGGCAGCAAGCTGCCTGCCAGTGGGAGGTCTTAACCCGGGTAGGGCTCTTGTAGGCAGGTATGTGTGATCTGGGCTGGGAAGCATCCAGGCCACTTCTTGCTGGGCTCACCCAGTGGCTGGAACACTGCCTAATCAATTTCACACCCTTCTGGTATCTTGGCCTTGACCTTCTTTTTCAGCCACCGGGTTGAGCAGAATGTTGGGTATAACTTCAAAGGCCTTGGGAAGACCAGGTTGCCCCCAAATGCCTCTGCCTCTCCTCTCCATAGCCTGGCATTCTTTTAACGAGGAACAGAACCTGTGGGAAGATGGGAACTCATGGATATGAGAAATCCACAGAGCGTGAAGGAGGCCCTCGTGCTTCAGAATTGTGGTGGAGGGAAGTGGCTGTGGGATCTAGGGAGAGGAGCAAGGAGCTCTACAAAGAACCTCTGTTGCTTTGTTTTGTCCAAATGCCAACCCTGACTGGTAGCTTGAGGCTCAGGGATGTTCCAAGCAGATATTTGGCAATGGTTACATCGGTGGGAGGGTAGGATTTGGGCTCTGTTCCCAACCCAAGCCATGATGATGAGGGAAAATGGGACTTTGGGGCTGGACCTAAAGACCCTGGGTGTTACTGCTGAGAAGGACATTTGATGTCATCTTATGGCAGCTGAGGACACCGATTCTCAGAGAGGGACGGAATTCTTTGCAGGTCCCACAAGGCCCTCCAGATTACCTCCTATGACCTCCCCTATATTCAAAGTCTACTTCCATAATTGGCACACCAAGTCCTAGGATGTCAACACTGGTAGAGACCCTAGATGCAGCCTGGGGTAATTCACTCATATTTCAAATAAGGAAGTTGAGGGCCAGAAGACTGTGTTCTGCCCAGGTCGGTGACCTCCCTGCCACTGGGTGCCTAGCTCAAGGTTACTGGGTAAGAGGGTACAAGAGGAGGAGTGGGGATTTAGAAAATGTAGCCATCACCTTGGTAAATACAATTATGCCAGCCTTTTAACTTTTCAAAGCTCCCTTTGATGGGGCCCCTCTGAGATGGTTACCAGGTCCTCCTGCCCATTTCTAGTGACAAGGACTTCCTCTCCTCTTCAGCCAGTTGGTTCCCTGGTTACTCAGTTCTGGGAGCAGGATCATGTGATTTATTTAGAACTCCTTAGGTACTAATCCTATTGCCTTTGATTAGATTTCTCCAGAAGCAGTCCCTGAAATACTTCCCCATAGAAGAGAGAAGGAAATCTAATTTAAATTTAAATTGCAGGGGCGCATGGGTGACTCAGTGGGTTGTGTCTGACTCGTGGTTTCAGCTCAGGTCATGATCTCGGGTTGTGGAATCTCAGCCCTGTGTTGGGGTCTATGCTCAGTGCAGAGTCTGCCTGGGACTCTCTCCACTTGCATGCAGCTTCTAAATTAATTAATTAATTAATTAAATCTTTTTAAAATTTTTTAAATTGTAACACTGTGGGCAACTGGAGCTCACTCCCATGGGAACCTCTGGGGGGTAGTGAGAGTACACCCTGAGTCCTCCCAGCCCCGGGGTAAGGAAGCAGGTTCTTCATCCGCCCTGGGGTGAGGCTGCTTCCATTGACTCCACTGCAAATTGAGAAGACCCCTCCTTTGGGGAGAAGCTGAGCTAAACCCAGCCAGGGCTTGGCTTGGCTTCATCCCCACTTTCCCATTCCTCTCCAGCTTTCCACATCGCCCTTTGCATTGGTTAAGTCAGGTGCAAAGTCAGGGGCTGACATTCGGCATTTGGCGGCCTTCACAGAGCAGAGGTGAGAGCCGAGGGCCATGGGCAGGGCCCCAGCAGCATTTTCTATGCTTCTCATCTTAGGTTTCATGAGTCATATTTACTTCTGAAAATATTCAGGCAACCCCGTTCTGGCCCTTAGTAAATAGCTAATAGTCTTAAAAGATAGGGTACACGAAATTACTCATTTTCCTCTCAACAACATCCCAAATAAGCAAACTGCTGACACCTAATGAAGGGTTGACCTTTCAGATGGCTGGGGTGATGTCATTCCTGTTTCTTGAAATCAGGTTTCCATTGCTGGGCATCTCTCTGACATTTATCCTCAGTTGCCCACCCCATTCCCTCCTCCACCTCTGGCTTCTCTTCTAATCATCAGGCTGATCTGCCTCAACAGGAGGGTGAACGAACAAAACAAATCTTTTTTTTTTTTTTTCCTTCAGTAGCAATGTTTATTCATCTAAGCCTCACATTCTTTTTTTTTAATTTTTTATTAACATATAATGTATTATTAGCCCCAGGGGTACAGGTGTCTATGAATCACCACATTTACATACTTCACAGCACTCACCATAGCACATACTTTCCCCACAGTCCACAACCCCACCACCCTCTCCCTATCCCCCTCCCTCACCACCCCCCCGCCCCCCGCAACCCTCAGTTTATTTTGTTAGATCAAGAGTCTCTTATGGTTTGTCTCCCTCCCGATCCCATATTGTTTCATTTTTTCCTTCCCTAACCCCAAGCCCCCCACATTGCCTCTCAAATTCCTCATATCAGGGAGATCATATGATAATTGTCTTTCTCGGATTGACTTATCTCGCTCAGCATAATACCCTCTAGTTCCATCCACATCATCACAAATGGCAAGATTTCATTTCTCCAACAACACAAATCTTGCTTATAGCTTTGTGAGCTGGCGATGTGGGGAACATACCAACAATTTCCCTGTAGAGCTTACGTTTCCGTGTTTATTTGCCTGTCAAACAAATATGTGCTTTAGAGTAGTTCAAAGTCCCCTCTGAGGATGAGTGTCAAGTCTTGTCACAGGACGTGGGCTGGGACGGAGGGGATGGATCCATGAGGCTCCAGCACAGTGCCCTGCACTCACAAGGAGACTCATAATGATGCTTCTTCTCTGGAAGTGGAAAGTGGAAGAGGATTCACATGGCTCCTCCCCCCAGTCTGCATCCTGGAAGGTTTTCCCAAGGCCAGGGTGAGTCAGGAGCTGTGAAGGCAGTCCAGCCCCTAGGATCATTTGCAGGAGCCAGGCTGAAGTCCCCCAGGGAGGGAATCTGGGAGGAGATGATGCAATCTCCTGGGACAGCGCAGGGAATTTTGAGAAGAGGCAGTTTAGAGCTGGTCACCAGCATAGCCGCATTTGATGCCAGAGACACTGAGACTCCACATGAGAAAGTCATCTGTGCAGCTGATGGCCAGAGGGACCTCACATCCAGGACTTAGTTCTTGGTCCTGACTCTGCATTTTCCTGGAGCTCATTCCGTGGCCAAAAAAAAAAAAA